>JANHGL010010154.1:84227-94429 GCA_024611195.1 Ceyx melanurus
TCCATCCATCCATCCATCCATCCATCCATCCATCCATCCATCCTTCCATCCTTCCATGCTGTGGAGTTTGCCACAGCACTTTCTAGTTGCTAGGATTGATGTAAGATTAGTTGTTTGTAAAACAAGAGTTTATCTCAATCTAGTTGAGAGCATTCAAGTGTCAAAGGACTGTGAGCAGCCTTTCACAGGGGCAAGGAACTCTAAGCTCAAAGCATGTATAGATCTGGGTGTCGTTCACTAGGGTGTTTTGCACAGACAGAGCATGTCCTCATCTGCTCACAGACAAACCTATCACTAGTGCTACTTGATATACATCTATATATCTCCTGCTTCTAACAGTTCTTCCAGAACCTACCTTTGTTTCCAGAAGCATTATGAACTGGAACTGGAATGGGAAAAGCCCCCATATCATCATTTCTCTGTTGGGGAACTGTTAAGACTATCCCTTCTTTATACAAAAAAGGGTCTATTCCTCTTCTTTAGAGAGACAGCTCCTTGTCTTCAGACATCTACCCCCAGAGAAGCTTCCTGCCCTGCTCTTTCCTTTGCATCCCTCATTCCATGGATTTAAGAACACATCCAAATCCTCATGCAGGTCTTGGTCAGTCTGGAAGAGGTGACTACACAAAGTTGGTCTTTCAGTTTACTTTTATAGCATTACTTTGCTGATCCTTTCTGCTATTTTTGCAAATCTCAGACAAAACAGGGTATTGTTTCTGAAGCCTATGCTAATTGCAATCACTGTGAAGGTGTTGCCTGCTTTGCCTCATTAGTGCTGCCCATCAGGTCCCTGTGGACTCAAAGCAGGTATCAGCATCACCATACCCACTGCTCCCATTGGGGTGGCTGCAACAGTCCTCAGCTCTGGGTCACTGGCAAAGAGGGACCTCTGACATGGTCTGGGGAGTTGTTTGGTATGTTTATGGTTTTTTCAAACCCTTCCACTCTGATGGGTCTGGTGAACAGCTGTTAGGTATCACAAAATGGCCTTAAGTGGTAAATCCCTTTTGTATCACTCTTCCAAAGTAATAATTATTAGATGTCAAGGTGGTCCACACAATGTGTTGTGAAACAATCTTTTCCATTAAAACATCACTCTGCAGAAGTGCTCATTTGACTGAACTGCAACAACCCTTGAATGCTGGGGGAGCTGGATGAAGAACCTAGTGGGAAAGGAACATAACACCATCCTGGGGGGGCCACAGTGTGCAGGACCTGACTGGCTAAACAAAGGCCAGAGACAAGTGCAATTTGGGATCCAAGCTCCTTGTACAGACAGACTTGATAGTCAAGCTGATCTCCTAAATTCTCCTGGTGAAGGGAAGATGCCAGGCCCATGCAGTTCCTCCCAGTCCTGGCACCTGTGTTTCTAAAATAAAGCAGCTGGCAAATGCTTTCACCCTTCAAGTATTTACAGTGTGCTCTGGACTTATAATAGAAAAAATAAAAATAGAGCATTTTGTCCTGTTGTCACTAGGTACCAAAAAAAGTAAACCTTAGTACACTAGGTTCATCTCTCCAGAACCCCAACCCACTTGGTGTCGAGGTAACTTTGTGGTCTTCTCCAATTAACCTGTGTCAAGGCGTATGCAAAATGTGACTGCTGAACAATCTAATTGCACCTCTCTGTGAAATGGAGTTACTCGTTTGATGGAAAACAAATTGCAGGTCTCTCAGACTTACTTTTGCAACCTGGATTTTTTCCTTCTAGTTGTAAACCAGATCTTCGCTTGGCACGTCAGTACTGAAATGAAAAATAACTTGACCCCATGGTCTGGGTCAAGACTGGAGATAGCAGAACTCAGATTTATGCCAGAGATTAATTTGTATGGGTGAGGCTAATCAGCACAGTCTGATAGAAGAAGGAATTTAAGGGGAACAGTAGGTTTGAGGAGGCAGATGGAAGTTCAGAGGGAGAGGAGCCAGGTGATCCATCTTTCCAGCATGTGTACCCCCCACCCCTTACCCTGCTGCCTTTGAATTAAAAAGAAAAGGGTGATGTCTGACACAACCAGCCTGCACAGCTGCTTTAGCAACATAAACCCTGCTTTAGCTACATGCCTGGCCTCCCTCCGTGCCCGTCCTTCCACTCGACGTGCCTGGTAGTCATCAGCCTCAGAGACAAAGCACTGCTGCAGTCAGCACAGCATGGAAGTGGCAGTCTGAGGAGGTGCCACAGTGGAAACAGGAGCAGTGGGGGTTCTGGAAAAGGAATCTTCCCCCTCTACATTTCTTTTCCATTTCTTTTTCAGTATGTGCAACTTAACATTCCACCCAATGCAGTGAGGGTACCAACAGCAAAGCCAGGCCTTAGCTGGCCAAGTGCTTTCAAGACCACCCCCTAGGCTGTCCTCACAACATCAGCAACTGCAGTTCTGTTGCAAAGTTCCATATTCTTCATCATTCTAAACATTTCTGTTGGAAGTGTCAATTCCAGAGGTAAAGCATACACTGCAATTGCCTGTTTTGTGGTTTGTTAGTTTGGTTTGGTTTGGTTTTTTCTCTCCTTTTTGGTTGTTGGCTTTTGCTTTTTTTTTTTTCTCAAAGAAAACCCCCAAATTTCTCAGAGCAATTTTGTAACAGCCAAGTCTTTCAGGAAATGCAGATGTGTGACCTCTTCACCATAAGAGATACACAGCTGTGTTGCTGCATGGGACAGGGAACTACTTTTGTGACACTGGTTTTGTTCTACACAAAGGCACGCTTGCAATAAATTTTTACAAGTTTTGTACACCATGAGCTAAATTCTGAGTTCCAGAAATGTGAAGTGTGGCAACAATAACAAAATGGATTTATAGTTATCACTCTGATAATCTTGTCATGTGATTTTATTTCTTCAACAAAGTTTGTTTACAATCAACAACTTTGAAATACAGTCAGATATACTATCGGGTGCTTCTCTGTCTCATTCTTTTCTGCAATAGCAGGGGAAGATGTTTGGCATCCTCTGAATGTCTAGGTGTAAGGACACAGAGCAAATCCTGCTAGATAAACTACAGGTTCTCACTCAAATCTGTTAGAGGCAAGAGCCTGGCCTCTCTATCCCACCACTGAGTACAAAGACATTTTGACACATGTACAAAGACATCATCAGGGCAGAGAGTTGTCCCAGTGCTCAGAGATCTCTCTGCTGGACCAGTCCCTTGTCCTCACTGCTCTGACTCCTCCTGGCAAAGCTGGTCTGTACACCCTCTCAGCAAAACCATCACCTGTGTGCCAAATAAGTGGCACTTCAGGCAAAACCAAACACACATCACCTGTGGGTGACAGCTGGTTCACAGCTCCAAGCCAACAAGTTACTTAAACTTTAATACACAAAGAGACCACAAACCTTGCAAGAGAACACGTAAGTGGAGGCACAGAGTCTTTAACAAAACCACAATAAAGATACCCTCCATGCCATGAGCCCACATTCTCCAGTGACTGCAGAGCCTGCAAAGCATCCTCCAGGTATGTGCCAGTGTGGCTCAACACTGACCTCTTGCTGTGATCTGCCAGGTGTCTGATGTGCACAGGCTATTCATAGTAACTTGTGTTTATCACCTGGAGAAATTTAGTGTCTAAGTTGTCCAAAGAAAAATCCAGATTTTCAGGGAAAACAAAACATTAATGGAAGCAGCCAGCAGCAAGCCCCTTGACCTATTTAATGTCTCTATGAAGCCAGTCTCTAGGAGATGGCTACTTACCTGACATCTCAGCTAATAACAAAAAAGGGAAGGGCAGGAGATTCTGGCATGTTTGACACAGACAAGCTCTCAACTCTTTTCAACACAGAGGTAGCTGAACTGACAACTTCTAATGTGCTGGTCCGAAAGACATTTTAGTGTCATCTAAAAGACACTTTGCACCCTTTACACAATCAGCTCCTTCAAGAAACAGGTTCCTCCTGTGCCTTGTATGTTTAGGGGGAACCCACAGGTTTCTAATCTGAGATTCCCATCCAAGATCAAGAAGCAAGCAAACCACAGTTCTTGCCTGCATCACACTGTGGAGCCTGGATCATCCAAGCCAGTGCTGAGGCTACAGATCTGCAGGTGAACCATCAGGATGATGGACTGACACAAACACACCCCAGCTGCTGGCAGGGCACCCCGGGATGTGACCAGCACAGCACCTGCACCCACACATCACTCCATGGGCACACAGAGGCAGGAGGGTCCTAAGGAGACCATTACAAACTCCTGCAGCAAGGCCAGCCACATACCAGCAGAGACGTTCAGCTGTGGCAAACAAAATGATCATAGAAACATGAAATCATTCAGGTTGGAAAAGACCCCTGGGGTCATCAAGCCCAACCATTAACCCTACTCTACAAAGTTCACCCCTAAACCATGTCCCTCAAAACCACATCCAAATGACCCTTAAACACACCCAGGGATGGGGACTCAATCCCCTCCCTGGGCAGCCTGTGCCAGTGTCTGACCACTCTTGCAGTGAAAATTTTTCCCTAATGCCCAGTCTAAACCTCCCCTGTTGCAGCCTGAAACCATTCCCTCTTGTTCTATCACTAATTACCTGTGAGAAGAGACCAGCACCAACCTCTCTACAATGAACTTTCAGGTAGTTGTAGAGAGTGATGAGGTCTCCCCTCAGCCTCCTGTTCCTCAAACCAAGCAGTCCCTTCCCTCCTTCATTCACAAGATTTAAATCAGAAGATTTATTCTCCAGGCCCTTCGGCAGCTTTGTTGGCTCATCTGCCCTCACTCCAGCTCCTGATAACTTTTCTGAGTTTGCTGTGCTGGTGGGAGAGCCACCCCCAGGGACACATCACTTTGCTCCCTGGTCCCTGAACCTGCCGTGACCAGAGCTAATGCTGCTTGTAATGAGGCTGCATGAGCAGAGTTGTGAGAAGCAATGCAAATTGTCTTTAACACACTAATTGAATGAAACGAGTTAATTTAATTTGTGAAATTATGAAACCCAGGATCTGATTAACACCAAGACACACACACACACACTCATCACCCCGGTGCTGTCATTTAAAACAGTGTCCTCTACTCAGATCAGACCAGGGCCTGTAGTAACTCAATCACCCGTGAAATTATTCTCAAGAGAATTTGCAATTAATAATTCCAGGAATGTAGTCCTCCTTAATTAAGCCAAGCTTAACATTTCCATTTTGCAGTGTTTTCTAATATCCTGTTCCACTTGCCTCTTCATCCCCAGAGAGGAGCAGAGACAAAAAGGTGCCAAGTCACAGACACTGCAGAGGTTACCCCCAGCCGGTGTGGAGGCCAAGCACATGCAGTCCTAAAGCACCTTCACCCCAGACTTGAGAAAGCACTTTACATATGGTAATGAAGAGCCTCTCATCAGCCCCCCACAGAGCAGAGCCAGCTCAGCTCTCTGCAGAGACCATCTCCACGCTCCAGTTGCTTTAGATTACAGCTCGGGGGGCAGATGCACAGCCAGCCATGGTTTCTATCTTTGGGAATGAGAGCTTGCGAAAATAGAAAATGATGAGCGATGAGGATCCAGAGATCTCTCTCCCTATTCTGCCACTTTCCCAGGTGAGGGCTGGGATGTGATTCACCAGGAACACCTGCACTGGAGATACTGGCACAGGATTCAGGCATTTTACCACCTTCAGATTTTCTTTGCAGGATCCATTTCCTATTACAGCTTTTTCCTGGGAACCTGCAATCCTTCCTTCCTTCACTCAAGAAGCAAGACCAGCAGCAAAGCAGGTTCTTGGGCTCACGGGGAAGTTGTGATGCACAAAGCTGGATGCAAATAACCTCCCCTGAGCAGACACTCACCTATCACAGCACAGCCCTCACCCAGGATGGGCACAGAGGCAGCTGGTACCAACTGCAACAGGAACAACCAAGGTGCCTCAAGCCAAAATATGCTCCTTTGCAAACACCCATGACTTGGGGCTATACTGAAGCCAAGAAAGGTTAGATATTCCTTCTGCTAGATTTAGACTGCATAAGAACAAGGCAAGGTTTAAGATGGCAGCGTTGTCTCACAGCCTTTAGGGAAACAGCAAAGGAAATCATTTCAATCTCTCTTGGACAGACACAAACTTTAAAAACAGCCAGGTACAATGATGCCAGATAATAATCTACAAAGATTGAAAGTTGTGAGGGAAAGGCAGGGAGGGGAGAGATATCTTTAATTTGCTGAGAATTATTTGCATCTGCAGGCAGGAAGGCCCAATTAAATTGCAAATCAGTCACTCTGGAGAATTTGAAAGTTCATTGTCTACTAGTCTACATATATCTCAAAGCCTTTTAACTTTGACACTGTTGGAGAGAAAGACACATGAATGAATGTACATATGTATGTCTTGAACATTTGGACTGAAAAAACTTGTCTCCAATCATAGGCCACCACATCTCACTCTGCCTGTTCTCTCGATTTTGGGGCTGGTCTGAACCAGCTCTGCTTATGTGCTGCAAACCAGATCTCTTTAATGCTACCCAAAAGGGGGAAAACTAGAACTGAGAGGGAGAGAGAAAGAGGGGAGAAAAGAGAGAAAGGGAGAGAAAGACAGAGACAAAGAAGGGGAGAGAGCTAATTTCTTTTTGACCAACTAGGAGTTATTTGTAACCCAGTTAGGCTCATTGTTGCCAGACAGCAATGCCCTTTCCTAGATCTCCAGCAGTGACAGCCTGGCAGCAGCCTGAAGGATTTTATTGCCTGAGGGAGCTTAACCCAGTTTTTCACGTGGTTAATGAAACTCAGCATATTTGCTTTTGCTGCTGTTCTTTGGGGCCCTATGCAAAAGCTGAAGCACCCAGGAATGCACAAACAGCTCTGTCTTGAGACAGATTTGCTTTAAAATGGGTGGTTTCAAAGTCATCTTCCCTTATTGAAAGCAAAACATATCCAGAGTTTAGGAGATTTACAGTCTGGTTCAAAGGTTTCCTTCCCCTCCTGTCAGCACCTCACATCCGTGTGACTGAGGCACTTGGCAGGGACACAGCAGTCCCTGGGCAAGTGACCTAAATCCTGCTTTGCACATGGATGCTGCAGGGCATTGCAGGGGTCTGCACGGTGCCCTGCCTCCCTCCACAGCAGTTAGGTGCTCTGGGATGCCCTCACCCTCAGCACTCACCACGGGACAACCCGGGGGTCTCCTCTCAGTTTGGAGCAATGCAATCACTCCATAGTCAGCAGGGCTCAGCTCCACACATGGACAGCCTCCAGTAGCAGGGCCAGCATCACACTTGCCATGCCCTTTGCACACAGGTCCGTGTCAGCACAACGGAGCTGAGGGGCCCAATTCTGCCCTTCCCAGCCCTCTCCACAGTGCTCTGCAAGAGCTCTCTTCAGCACACGTCCAGCAAGAGCATCTCTGGCCAAACAGCCCACGAGTATCCCAAAGGAATGGCAAGAACAGCAAATTTCTAGATCTCCCAGCTGCTCAAAATAGTGTGGAGAAGATGGAGCAGGAGTGTTTTAGGAAAGCCTGATAAAGGGTCACTGTCACAGGTATTTTGGACCTTTGGCACCTTCACAAGGCCTTGCTTCATCAGATGCTACCTGGGTCGTCTCGAGCTTCCTAAGTTGAGCTATGGCCAAAGAATTTGGCTGTAATTTTGCAGCAGTGGTTGGGAAAAGACACGGGACTTATGTTTGGCACAGCTGCCAAAACTTAATTAAAACAACAAAAACAAAGAAAGGAGAGGGCCGTGCACATGACAGTGTTCATCGGTTCAATCAGGTAGAGCTTGTGCTTATTACATGTCACACCAAACTCCCCACAGCAAGCTTTCTCTGCCTTTCCATCTCCTCAGGGCTAATTTAAGAGCTGTCCTTCACAGCCCATAGTAGTAATGAGTTCAAAAAAAATACTAAAATCAAATTCTGTTCTGCCAAAAGGAGGAAACTGGAACAAGGGAACCAGCAGGAAACTTGTCTTGCTGCAGCCTCTGGCTTTCCCTGTCCTCCAGGGCACCCAGTGAAAGGAACAAGGCTGCAGCAGGACACATGGCTTGAGTCCTTCCCATGACATGAAGCCAGGCAGAAGCCTAGCCTAGCCTTTGCCTTTTTTTAGTGTCATTTTTTCACTTCTTTTTTTTTTTTTTTTTTTTTTACATTTTCTCTTCCTAAATGAATGCCAGAAATTTACAACCTTTCTGCAGCCATTTGCCATTATAATACCAAGTTCAACCCTAAACCTTTTCACATTTTATGCTACAGGTTAAGGAGACCACTGTGTAAGTAAGCTGTAGCAAAGGACAGTAACTTGAATCAGGAGCTGGAGTGGAGATTCTCCACCTAGCACATCAAATATCAGCTGCTTGGTGAGTGGCTCTGGATGTGCTCAGTTGGCACCACTGGCTGGCACAGTCCTGGTGACGAAGCTGTTGCTTACCTACCCTGCTCCTCTCCAAGATGCTCTGTGTGCCCACGTGTTTGTCCAGCCTCAGGTATGAGCTACACAGGGCACTTCAGCTGGAAACTGGGAGCCAGTGTGGACCAAAGGAGGAGATAACCCAGCAGCCTAAGGAAAGATCAAAGGAATGAGATTAACACTGAGTAATATTTCCTCCTCTTGCCCTTCAAGCTCCTATCTAGCTCTGATTTAGAGACTTCCTGGTGCTTGTTTTACATGTTTTCATGGTTTATGGCTCTTTTTTTTTTTTTCCAATGCAAGAGATTTCACAGTGATGGAGCAATTTTCAACAGTACTTTTGTCTTAAACTCGGTACCCGAAAATATCCTTTTTGTAAGGAACAACAGAGTTAACTCCCTGCTCAGATTCTCCTTGCTGTTTATGAGCTCTTCTTGTACAATCACCAGATCAAATAATATGGACCAAAACAATTCCTGCTCCTTGCTGATAAAGGACTTCAAATTATCAGGGAAAGAAACTAAGCCATGGCATCTGCTCTGTGCTTTTAGTTGAGCTATGTCTACCTCCCCTATTCCATTTGTCCCACATCTTTAAGATTTACCAGCATGCTGTGTGAATACTTTCACTTATTCTAGCACATAATCCTGTTCTGAAAAATGGGAACCATAGCAGGTCAGAAATCCCAGGTGGAAAATTAGCTTTTTGGGTGTTCCCTGAGCAAACTGAGACCCTCAAGAGTGCAAGTTAATATCACCAGCCTGAAAACACTTCCTGCAGACATCTAGCAGTGTTTTGTTTATTGTTTTCATACAAAAAAAACCCCAACCCAGTCCCCTGCCTTATCATATTGATCTACCTTGCTGTGCTGGATCTGCTGGGAGACAAGGAAGATGTACCACCCCTGAGGATCACTGACTAAAAGCTGTCTGTCTACTGCAAAACCCAAAGCACAACAGGAGTGGTAAGCATCAGTGGCACTCATACACATAAGAGCTGCAAGGGCCTCATCCTGTTTTTACTGGAGTTGGGAGGAGGACCTTCATCCCTCACCATCCCTCTGCCTGCCTGGAGGACAGCTCAGGGAACAGTTGTAGCAATGGATGGTCTGAAAAACCTGCTCCTCAGCTAGCTTCAGAAGCTCTGTCTGTAAGGAGAACAGCTAAGACATGACAGAATCAGACTTGAGAAGCTCCAATACAAAGAAGAATATTTTGAGGAATTAAACTTAATTTGGAGACAAAACGGCTTGTAGTCAGACATTCAGCCTGGAATCAATTACTCATTAAAACAAACTTCAACTGGAATAGCAGACAAGAAGAGAATTAGATTAGCTGAAGAATAAGATTTCCTAGTTCTTAAATTCATCAGTTTCCCAGTATGTTTTACAGCCTCAATTTAATATATAAAATCTGACTGTCCTAAACATTTCTGAAAATTATATCCAGTCTTTTACATCCAAGCTGAACGCTGTTGTCAGAGGTCTTATCCAAACAGAAGCTGAGGACTTGGCACAGGTGTCACTGTTGAAGACATTGCAGGGTGGCTACATCTCCTTTCACCTCAAACTAGGAATTTACTGACTTTGGAAGCACACTGTAAGATGTTGCTCTGCAGCTATTTCCCACACCCTCTCACTTTGCACCTCTTTCTTTTTCTTCTTTTTTTTTTTCATCTTTTCTATCTAGACATCAAGATGCCAGTAAGTGTGCTGTCTTCTTTTGTAGATCCTACTATGACAAAAGCCCTGACCCTCCCTAGTGACCTGAAGATGTCACCCATTCCAAAGAACTTGTTCAATAAGAAAAAATAATAAAAAAAGCAACGTCTTCATACCATTCTGAAACCAGCTGGCAGGGAGCCTAATGCCAGCATGGTTTGAACCATACCATGCCAC
>JANHGL010010154.1:94529-120535 GCA_024611195.1 Ceyx melanurus
AGCAACGTCTTCATACCATTCTGAAACCAGCTGGCAGGGAGCCTAATGCCAGCATGGTTTGAACCATACCATGCCACCATTTTTACTGTCTTGCTTAGCACAAATAGCTTTTAGCTATTGAAACAACACAGTTTACATGACTTTTTGTTTTGTTGATTTTTGGTTTTTTTTTTTTACCAATGTTCCTTACACCCCATGCTGGCTCACCATGAGACAGTCCTCATTCTCCTTTTTTACTGCTGTTAGCTCACAGCTCAGGAGCATACCACAGCTGTACCCAGAGTCTCACAGTGATGAGCAGGGGAGCAATACCTTAAGCAGATGCTGGATCCCACTGCTCCACAGGATGGGCAAGCTGCTTTTGTGTTTCACTGATGCCAGAGGGCCTGTGTGCAAAGTTCATCTTCATCCCTTGCCTGCTTCTGGTTAGGAAACCCTGCTGCCAATTCATGCCAGCTCTCTAGGCTCCTCAAAAGGCCAGATCAATTCTCCAAGACAGACCTAAATACAAAATTTTAAAAAATAATAATTAAAAAAATCTTGTCCTGCTCCTTTATTCACTTACTTGCCTCATGGCATGGGCAGCAACGCTACCTCCCAAGGGAGGAGTGTGAGGATCAGCATCCCTCTCCCCCTCAGCAGCAGCTAACAGGCTGGCTCAACTGAGCACAGAGCTGCCACCCAAGAATCCAGCTCACATCCACTTCAAAAACCACCTGCTGGACAGGAATAAAGGTGACACCAACAAGTTAAAAGTATTCTGCAGAAATGATGTTCACCACACAGAATACAACACTCTCAGAAGTCATTTTCTAACCCCCTTTTTACCACAATGACTAGATTACCAAAGATAAGGTTTAATTAATAAAGGCATGGCAGAAAAACATAGTCATTTGATACTTCCAGATCCTTTTTAATAAATAAATACATAAGAAAAATCCTTGGATTAAAAACATATACTTTTTTTGAGAGATTTGAAATCAAACAGGTCCCTCTTCCTGCATCCAGAGCAACAACATGCTGCTGTGCTGCAAGAAATCAAATCAAATCAAAAGGGTATTTTGTACCCATTCAGACAATCTCTTGGAGGGCTATAGAGAGAGAACAGCTGTGGACTGACTTTATTCCCAATTTTTAAGCTTGATTACTAACAGATCTTAAAATAGCTACTGGATGTTAAGCTGTAAATAAAATGTGCAGTCTCCAACAAAAGATGCAACCCTGACATTTCTGCTCATTCTGTAATCATGGCTTATTATCTCAGACTGCTTTTTTCAGTGGTTTCTATGTCTGAAGTTGTTCTGTACAGGAACAAGCCTCTGCTAGAGTGTTCTGTAACGAGTTACTGTTATGAAAGTGCTCATTGTATTTCAGGTTGAATGAGGACACAGGTGATGCATTCATGCAGCTCAGGACCATGCAAATTTTATGGAGTATCTACAATTAATATAAATCCATGTAAGGCGAGGTATATGTTGGTATTTGTATACAAAAATATAACATTTTAAGTAACTAAGGTTATGGCTGTAACCTCAGGTGGAAACTGGACAATATTCTACAGGACTCACTTTAAACAGGACAACAGTCTTTTTACCTCAGGCAGATTACACCCTTTTAATCTCTCCCAATATTCAGCTTTCTTTCCAAACACACAGGCATCTTCTTGAAAACTAAGGATTTAAAATACAGTTTTGTTACTCCACAAAGAGGGAAGATTACATTTTCCTTTATAGAAAGGGTATAAATATACCTGGTTTATGCAAAATGTCAGGCAAGCAGCGTAGACCCACACATAGAAACTGGCTACAGTGCATGCCCTGAAATTCCAGAGAATTACACTGAATGGGAAACCTTTTTCATATGGATACTTGGGTATAAGGCAAAGAAAACTGTAGAGTTCTTGTCAGAAGTAATGCAACATTTGCTGGAGGATTCATTCTGCCCTGATATTTCAGTTGGGAAGGAGGTCACTGAGAACAGCATGCTCAGAAAATGTGTAAGACCTTATGCAGAGACGTAAGGGACTTCTGCATTTAACATCAAATGAGATTAAAAGCTTCTACAGCCAGAAGCCTTTTTTAATTATGCTTTAGTATTACCTGTTAAATCACAAGTGCCAAAGGGCACTTAAAACAGAGAATCCTCATTGGAGTTCTCAGATATAATCTGCAAATGCAAGGTTGTTTCTGTTGTTTATTGCAGTCTGAAAGGACCTTTTTATTTTTGGCAACCATAAATATTAAAGATCTATTTGCTTGATTTAATTTAATAAGAGACTTTTTGAAAGGTGCCAACTATTCACTGACTTCTGGCACACAGGGAGAGTCGGTCTGCACCCAAGAACTCTCTTTTCCTCCAGCCTGATAGGCAAAAAGCCATACAGTGTATCAGCACAATTAAAAGAGTGGAAATGCTTAAACCTCTCCTATAAATGCTTCAGTGGGTTATGCTAGCTGTCACCTCCTTGGGGCTAGCTGTAAAGAGAAATTTATCTTAGACCAGGAACAAAGACTCTAGTCCTGCATGCCACAGAGTGGGAAAAGGAGGATGTGCCCCTGGAACTGACCTGAGATGTCTCTGCAGCTGAACAAAACTTCACAGATGAGATTCTTTTTTACCTCCTTCAATTCTCCTGCTTCCCTGCTTGGCTTGCAGCCCAGCTCTGCCGAGGTGAGGCTGCAGTTGAGCACCGTTCCCTGCTCAGAGCAGCAGGAGAATCTCACCCCTTCACAGCTGTACATCACCTACTGGGCATCTGCTCCCTCCCCAGCTCTTCCAGTGCAGGATCATTTACAAGCTCTTTAAACTACACCTATGGTGCATTTACAAAATACCTTTCTACACACAAAATATTTTGTTTGTTCATTTTAAACCTGCAGCATTTAAGATGTAGCTTCAAGTGCAGCACAGAATCACTATCTTGCCCAGCACCCTGCTGAACCACAAGAGCTGCAGGACACTTGGCACAGCAGCTCCTGGCACCAAAGAGAGGGCTGGGGTAAGTCTCCTGCCCTGTCAGGTCAAATCTTCATGAGACAGAGCCCAACAGTGTCTTCTCTGTGATTACAGGCAGTGTCAACTCACTCCTCAAGGTAAAGAAGTTTCTAAAACAAGCCAATTTCCTCAAATTTATCATATTAATTTAAACACAAATTCTCTTTGCATCTGTGCAAACACACACCTGCATATACACACTTTTAGAACAAAAACTTTATGAAACAACCAAGTGAATGGAAGCATTTGAAAACTACTTCAATCTACAAGCTCCAGGAAGACTTGGTATTAGCCAGTTCTATATTAACCACCACACTTTTATCTATAAAGCATTCTTTATTTAAGTTAAACAATTTTTTTTTTCAAGGATGGTTTCCATCTATAAAATGAACAAAGTACAAGCTCTGTACAGCAGACTTTTCAAACCAACTGAAAAAACAGTTTCCAAACTATGTTTTGAAAATCTGCAAAACAAACAGTATCACCATTCTTGCTCTGAAGACGGTAAGAAAAGTTCTCAGGAGACTCCATCGCAATTTGCTTCAAGGGCTCTTAAATTATCTTTCAAATGGGCAAATTTCTTCAACGTTAAAAACCCCTAAAATCACAGTAAGTAACTTTGGCACACTGTCATGTAAACATAACAAAAGGATATCACTTCTTGTCTGTTCTCTCCAAGAAATAACAACATACAGCTTCTATATTAAAACCCCTATGCACAGCATCCACGGGGAATTAGTGAAAATATTCCTACTTTATATGACAGCAGTTGACATTAAAGACATAAGAGGTGGAATATAGATTTTTTTTTACTAGCAGTTCTGATTCAGAGATAAAAGGCAGGTCAATATTCAGTTGCAACTGCTGATTTCAGTTAGTGCTATCTTTACTATGATCAAAGCTGCAAATGGAAATACCTCCACAATAGAAGCTTAGTGGGTGGGTTTTTTTCCTTTTAAATTCTGTTTTTCAAAGCCTTGAACTGACATGCTGCTGAGCCCATATATTTCAGCATTCATTTTTCCAGAATATGAAGAAATCTACTGCTATGTTTATGAATCACATTCTGCAAGTTCTCAGCTAGGTTAAAAGGCTACAGACAGACTAAAAGGTGAAAAATAGTTTTTCCACTGTATGGCCTCTAAAACAGGCAACTTTTGAAGAATGTAGACTGTGAAGAGCAAGAAAAAAAAAAGTATTATTAATATAAAGGTCAGATGATGGATTCCATGCCCCCACCCAGAAGGTATGCAGGTACTTGCAAGTCATAACTTCAGACACACAGAGTATTTATGGGCACATGGACTGGCACAGGTAAAGCCATTTTGACCAGAAAAAGATGACCTCTACAGCCAATGTAGAGATGCAGCCAAAGGAAACTGAAAGAAAAAAAAACCAAACCAAACCAAAAGCCAAACAAAAACCCACACCAGAAAGGAAAACCCCAAGCCCAGGAACTACTCTACTCCTACTTCCAGGAAGAAAGGAAGGGAACTGTACCAGCACACTACAGCAGGGCAGATGGTTTTCATCTCCTTATGAGCAACTCTTACATTTTCCCCAAAATCCATCATCTTCACCAAAATCACTTCCTGGCACTGCATGTCTGCACTAGATTTTGTCAATTCTGTCTTGCTTATTAGTATTATTTACCTTTCCTTTTTATTTTAAAAGCTCATTGAAGCACTTGCCTTTAATAAAAAAGTACATTGTCTATGCAAAGGTAAGAAAAGAGAGGTCAAAGTTGCAGTTAACTTTGACAGTGTTCTTTTAATACAAAAATGACATTAGCTGGACTGAAGCTGTAAAATGCACAGGTTCTATGGTTAAAAACACAGATGATCTGCTGGTACATAGGCTGATTCCCAGAGCCAAGCCTGAATCCATTCAAAAGTTCCATTTCTCCGTTGAAAGAAACAAAATGGAATAAAATTCCCCAGTAGTAGGTCTATAAATTAAGCAAGTGCAATTCAGAGATATTACATAGCTGCTCAAACTTGCAAATTAAAATTCAGATCTTGTGCTGTCAACAGTGACAATACCATTCTATCTTAATTTCTACGACTCAGAAGGGGAGTCTGAGACAAATGGATTTTTCTCATTAGGGGCCAGAATAAGGCTGCACTGAACCCGCCTGGCTGCACGGAAGGTCTGCACTGCAACAAGGGAGGAGGTATTTAAAAGACAAAGTACTACAGAAATGATCAACACAAATATCAAGTACAAGTTTAACTTTCTCCAGAGCACATGTCAGAATGGCCACGTTGGGAGAAGCAGCCCGAGCAGCCGTGTGTACAGGATGCTTTGGCTTGTTCTGCTCTTCTCTCTCCTCCTGAGCTTCGTGGTCTCCAGCGAGGGCCAAGTGTTGGGGAGCAGATCCAGTTTGCAAAGCAGAAGCATCCAGTGTTGGCACTGACATCACA
Source organism: Ceyx melanurus (assembly GCA_024611195.1). Lineage (NCBI taxonomy): Eukaryota > Metazoa > Chordata > Aves > Coraciiformes > Alcedinidae > Ceyx > Ceyx melanurus. The sequence goes on from JANHGL010010154.1 coordinate 99,947, forward strand.
CTGGGCAGCACAAACCCCACACCTTGGTCAAGTTTCACTCTCCTAGCATTCCAATCCCATCTCTGCTTATGCACACGTCAGTCACTTCGTTGACAATGACAGGATGATGAAAACTGATAGAAATCGCTGGGAGCTGACAATATATACTTTTATATATTTATATTTAGAGTCCATCGTAGAAAAGTTCTTATTCAAATTATTAACTACACACAGGAGAAAAAAAAAAACCAAAACAAAACTAAAAAAAAAACAAAACCAAAAACAAAACACCCAAAGGAAAAACCAACCAACCAAACTTCAAAATGACACTTTTGTTTCTGGAAACGACAAATCATTAATTATTTCTATGCAAATGGAGTTTTCAAATGACCTTCTCCTAGTAATTTTTCCCACCCTCCCTCCCTCACCCTGTTCCCCACAGGTGTTTCTTCAGATTCTTTTTTTATCATACATCAGTTGTTCCTAGAGTTAATTATCTGCTGTGCAATGACATGACTGAAGACAGAAAGGAACCGTTGAAGTCTTCACAAGGAGGAGTTGTGCTGCAGTCACCTCCAGTGACCTCTCTGCAGTGCTCCAAGTCCCTTGGATTCCTGGTGTCTGCTTCAGCACCCTCCTGCTTTCAGATAAAGGTGGAATACTGAGGTATATAAGTTCCGTGGAAAGTTTTAAGAAATACATCAGTAATTCAATGAAAACTTTGCCCAACGTCTACGAGTTGAAGCAGCATTTTGCCTGCAAGTCCTCCTACTGCTGCAGATTGAGTGTGAATTTCCACTGCTGTGACAGAGCAGGGCCGCAGATCTCGACGGTGAGCCCCCCGTTTTTGGCATTCCGGCTGTCCAGGCAGAGGTTGCTGCCAACGTGCCTCAGCTTTGAATTGCTTTCAATCTGTTCCCATTTCTGGAAGAGAAAAGACAGTTACTGAGCTGGAAAAGCAAGAGAAGTGGTGAGTTCTACATCCTGTCTTTTGAAGGCTTCATAGGCTTTCCTGGTTCACGCTTGGGAAAGCTGTGGGAACTGCAGCAACTGGAGTTTGCATGATCCTTGAGTAAGAGCATGTATGTCAGGGCATGCCTTGACAAAACAACTTTTGCTGTTTCTTAGCTGCTCAGCTAAGAAACTGTGATAGATACAGAATGCACCAAATAATTTTTCTCTACTTCAGCACTCCTCAAATACGCTGTCACACTGTGTTACCTCTGTGAATCCCTTCAGTCTGAAGAATAAAAAACCAAACACACCACAAACCCCATCCACATGACACTACACTTCTGAACACAGAGATGCAAGGGGGCAGTGCAACAAGTTCCTGCCCATCACGGCAGGTGTGTTGCTCCAGTTACTCCCCCAACCTCCCAGTTGCCCTTGCAGAACAGGTTCAATGGCCTGCAAGTGCAACCAATCAATGAGGAAGGGGAATTGTCAGGTTTGGAGGTGTTCCCAGGATTAAGGAAGCCCACGTCCAGCATTCAGACATCTTCTGTCAAAAAAAAAAAAGGAGAAGGGTTGTTGTTATTGGTGACTCCCTTCTGAAGGGAACATGCAGACCTGACCCACTTCTGAGGCAAGTGTGCTGCCTCCCCAGGGCCTGAGTTCAGGACACAAAGAAAGCTTCCTACTATAGTGCAGCCTACTACTATCAAACATTGACTTTCCAGATAGGCAGTGATGAACTTGAGAGAAGAAAACTGAGGGCTGTCAAGGACTTCAGAGCCTTGGGTCACCTAGCCTAGGGAGTGGGAGCAAAGGTAGTGTTCATCTCTATCCCACTCATTGCAGGATCCAACCCAGAAAGAATGAGGAGGACTCAACAGACTAACTCTTGACTTTGAGACTAGTCCCACCAGAAGAACTTTGGGTCTTTTTGACCATGGATCAAGCTACATGAGGCCAGGCCTGCTGGCAGCTGATGGGGCACATCTCTCTCAAAGGGGGAGAAGGATTCTAGCACAGAAGTTGTCTGAGCTCATTGGCAGAGCTTTAAACTAGATTTGAAGGTGGATGGGTGAAAAAAAAAACCCAGGCTCAATGGAGACAATTCTGGGATGTTTGTGGGATGGTCTACCAGCTCCATATGTGGTACACACAATGGTAACAAATGCTCTGCTGTCTCTGAAATGTCTGGACACCAGCACAGGGAGCCTGGGAAATAAGGACATGAATTAGCAAGCTGGGTGCAGTGGCAGGGCTGTGATCCCATCGTGATTGCAGAGTCGTGGTGGGAGAGCTCACATGGCTGGAATATGGATAGATGACTATGTGCTGTTCAGGAGAGATAGACTGGCAAGCTCTCTTTGTGAGTAACCAACTAGAATTCATTCAGCTTAACCCAGGGGGAGATGATGAAAGTTTTGAAAGCTTTTGGGTAAGAGTTAAGGGACATGTGAACACGAGTGATGCTGTTGTGGGCATTTTCCACCAACCCAAGAAGAAGCTGCTGGTGAGGCCTTCTATGGGCAGCTGGAAATTGCCTCAAGATCACATGCCCTGGGGCTTCAATCACCCTGATGGAAAGATCACACAGCCAGGCATAAGCAGTCCAAAAGGTTCCTGCACCACATTGATGACAACTTTCTGCTGCAGGTTGTTGAAGAATCAATGAGGAGAGGGCCAATGCTGGATGTTTATTCACATATCTAATTTCCTTACTATCTAATTTTCTTCTGCTGCATTTCTCACATATTGTGCCTTTAAACCCTATCAAGAAAGTTGCTTTTCCTTAATCTTCTTTTCTGAAAAGTGTTAAGAATATTCTTCCTTCATCAAGATAGCATTTCAGTTATCTGTGTGCAAAAAATAGAGATAGAGGAGCAAGGAACCTGGCAGATGATCAGAACTGATGACTTAGCAGAAAGAGATGAATTACTATATGACTGGATCAGAAAGATGGTATGACTGTAAATGTGATTTTTCTCAGTCATGGGAAACAGATGAAGTTACAATGCTGCATTAATAAAAATGAATTGAAGGAGTCTAGTGCTGTTAAAAACAGGTCACAGTTGAAAAGAAGAAAAGCCAGACCACACTCTTCTGAGGCACAGACTACATAATCTTCAAACTCCACTGAATACAAGGCCTTTCAAAAACACATTGTGGAAAATATATTCTATTTCAGAAAACAGATGTGGTACTTGAAGACACATCAGTGTTGTTGGGTGAAGCCTTTACATAAGGCCACCATTGAGATCAAACCTCTATGTGTTCATAAAAGATTGCAACTGGCTTATGAAAAGCTCAGGAGAGAAGCTTGTTCCTGCTGCTCTGCTGCGTCCCATGTTTCCACACACCAACAGCAGCAGGAGAGTGAGAAGCAAGAGGGCAGGAGATGTGATTAGCAGTGCGTGTGCTTGTGTTCTCACAGGCAACCCTTGTTCTCCCCACTGTTTGCAGAGCACATTCACAACACACTAACCTGTCTGCTGTCATTTTCCCTACAGCCCTGAAGTTTTATTAGTGAACCAGGTGCTCTGTCCACCACAGTAAGGCACAAATCCATATGTTTCACCGACTTGTCCTTTGTTAAGGCCCATTCCTAGAAAAGGGAAGGAAAAAAAAATATAGTAAGTGTACAAAACTGTGTATCCTAACATATGCATAAGGTGCACGTGCTATCTCTGCATATATAGCACAGGTTAAAATCCTGTAACTAGCTGTGTATAAGTGTTACAACAGTTCATTGCTTCCCATAGAGCAGAAGGAAAAAGATTCTTTTCAAACACAATAATTCCAATTGCTTCAGCATCCCCAGGGCAGCTGAGGGCTGGGCTGGCTCCTCACCCCCTCTGCTGGCTTTCCACAGCACAGCGGGCACAATGCTCCTCAGCTTTAAAGTATTTGCCCAAATATTCCTCCACATCTATTTTTCTCTCTCTCTGTATATATATTATATTTATATTATTATTACACGCCCCGTATAGTCTATGTAGGAGAGATTTAGATATATGGAAAAAAGTATCAATATAAATAAAAGTCCTAAAAGCTTGGACTGCAACAGCAGTGGCCACCCTACTCACCTCTGAGCAGGGTGTAGGTAGCACAGGGAGGAGATTGAGGACACAGAAAGCAATACACGAGGGACAAACTCAAGGGTAGAGGGAAAAAGTTACTCCCTAATCGAGGTGTGGTGTACAATGGAATTGCCTTTAAATGCACTTCAGGATGCATTTCTTAAACAGAGAGCAAACAAAAGCTGTTCTCTATGTAACTTCACCCTGGGTTTTTTTTGTTTTTTTTTTTATCCTAGCACCCTTCTGTGACTGGCCTGATCTCAAGCTGAATTTCAGATTCTACCCATACCTTTCTCCCCCAGGTTTGGTCTCCAGGCTCCCGATTGGTCTCTTTGTCTAATTATCCTTTGATGAAGGAAGCTGATCCATCAACGAAAGCTATGCTAATTATCCAAATCATGCTTGTTGCTGCTTAAATGTCACAATTAGCTTTTCTCCAGCAGCTGGAGAGAATTCAGAGGTGTATAATATGAAACCCTAAGTATACAAGGCCAAGCTTGGTTACATTTAAATGCTATTTTGAAGGCAATCAGCATTTCAGAAAAATTAAATGACTAATCCCATCCCCTTTTTTTAGTTATTTTCTGATACCATAACCAAATCTTTGGCTTGCAAAATCACTTTTAAACTCAGCAGATTCAACAATGATTAAATTCCTTTGAGAACAGATGCTCAGGGAACAATCAGATTTTCTAACCCAGATGATTACAAGTAATCTCCCTCATACAGGTAGCAAGCTATTAGACAAGTATCATCTTATGTAAGTACCAGAATAATAACAGCCACACAAAGCAAAGGCAGGAGAACTCTGGGTATCCCTTTGTCTCCCAAACCCTTAAAATGAAAACCTTTCCTTGCAGTCTCAGTATGTTAATCTCAGACAACAGCAGAATTATTTGCCTTCTGGGTTCTGTCCAGTTGTAAGATGTCAACAAAAATCATTAGTAACAAGTTTTAACAACTTAAGGAATTAAGCAAGTTATTTTCAGAACTTATCAGGGATCACAAATGCTATTTATTTATTAGATTAATTTATTAGATTAATACTAATAGTGACACTTGAAAATACTACTAGAGAAGTGGCAAAACTTGTGATTCATAGAATTATAGAATGGTTTGGGTTGGAAGGGACCTTAAAGATCATGTAGTTCCAACCCCCCTGCCATAGGCAGTGACACCTCCCACTAGACCAAGTTGCTCAAAACCTTGTCCAACCTGGCCTTGAACACCTCCAGTAATGAAGCATCCACAACTTCCCTGAGCAACTAGTTTCAGTGTCTCACCACTCTCAGAGTGAAGAGCCTCTTCCCAATTTCTAACCTCAATCTATTCTATCAGGAACTATGACTAGCTATAATGGAGATGAGATTAATTAAGTTCCACCATACCCAAGAAGAAAAACTGCAAGCAGTGTATGTGCTCAGGGCACAGGCTGGAGTGAGGAAAGCTCTACTTAACAACCTGAAAAATCAGGACACCTGAAAAAAACCTGCATTGTAAATTAGAACTATAAAGTTAGCAGAACACCACTAACCTGAAACCTTTCCCTTGCACCTAAGTGCATTTGGCTTTACATTTAGCTCCTTACCATAACCCTACATATTTGTACTTAACTGTGAAATACACCCCAAATCCTTCATCCCTGTAGAGATGCACACCTACCTTTTTCATCAGTGACTTCTACCAAGCTGGGGTGGGTGAGAGGGTGGGGGGCAGAAATCTCATTTTTATTTAAATTCTGCATTTTGTCGAGCATAAGCCAGAGTATAATCTTCTAATCATATGACAAGGTCTCCACAGCCTGTAATATCTGAGTACTCTTAATCTCAACCACTCTTAAACAGGCTTGATAAGAGTAGGTACAAAACATAGTACAGATTTAAAGACTCTGCAAGATTGTATTTGAGGAAGAAGTTATTTAGACAATCTATTATAACAACAGATTGCTGATTTGGGCTCATGTTCCTATTATCAGTACATAGTACCTCTGTACCTGCTTGAGTGTAAAAGTTGGTTGGGTTTTTTTATAAGAAAGAGAGAAAAAGGAAAAAAAAATAAATCACATACTGGGGGTGAGAAATGCACATAAAAACCCAAACCAAAATGAAAGATTAATGCCATACAGACCTGGTTTCCCCCAGCATTATGACATTCATAAACTCCAACAACACCATCTGCAAAATGGCCCAATGTGTCAAGGCAATTGGTACCCTGCTGCAAAGCCCCAAAAGCTATATCTTGATGATCAGGTACCCTAAGATAAAAAACAAAACAAAACAAAACAAAAAAACAGAAATATATGCTTAATTCCTTTATTTTTATTTTTTTTAAAACTCCTTGTATTTTAGTTTAAATATTCTTAAGATGACAGGTTAAAGATGAGTGATGACTGCTATCTAGGAATCTCAATCATCTTCTGAGGAGGAAAGGCAATTATCAGATCATGAACTGATCAAACGTGAGTAAACTTGCAAACTTAGATCACAATACAAAAAGATGCACCAAAGAATAAGGATGAAAAGACAAACTCAGCACAAAAAGCAAATTAAAGATGACTTATCATCATTCAAAGTCACTGAAGTTTAACAGTATCAGTCAAGGTCACCAAGCTCTTGTTTTTTTCAGCCAAACTAGCCTGGTAACAGAAATATGACATTCTACATTTTCCCCAGAATTTTTTTACTTAAGTGTTAGAAAACAGTTTAGGAATTAAAAATCAATGTTTTGCTGAGATCTATTTTCTAATGGTCTTACATAAAGTGCACTTATGTAGTATGGAAATGCCTGGGTAAATCCATTCAGCAAAGTACAGTTGTGGGGTAGAGTCCATGAGTTATTGTCAAACAGTAAAGCAAGGGCATATTACCTCCTTTTAAAATGTCAGACTGTAATATGAATATAATAATTCCATCCAGCAGAATGAGCACATGAGAAATGACACAGAGCAAGATGACATTACACTTAAGTAATGCTTATGGCAGCACATTTTCCAGGAGAGTTTGCAAGACATATTTTTTCTGACAAATAAACAAAAATAAATAAATATCCCCTGGCACTTTTAAGAGAAAATAAAGAATAACTCACTTCCTCAGCTCCATCTTAGTTTATGAGGCTGTTTAGCAGGAGTAGCTCTGTGCATGTTTCACTGGGGCTGCAGTGGCTGGTGCTGTCACATTCCAAGCCTGTGTGCCACTAGCAGTTACCTGACTCTACTGACAAGAAGTGCCTCCAGGAAAACACACCAATACTCTTATAAGCTACACAACTGTATCTTACCATTACCACTATGAGGTTGGCAGCAGAGAAACTAGATTATAGACTCACATCTGACAGACATACTTATTAACGGGCTATTGAACAAAAACCCTTTTACCCTTGCAAAAAGTGTTTCTCTTCAAAGCTTTGTCACTGGGATGCAGTGAAACTGTTTAGTAAAGTCACCCCTCATTTCCCTCTTCTCGCCCTCCCCAGAATTCAGTGACTATCCAGTGGCAGAGAACAAGTGACAAGAAAAAGCAGAAGACTCAGCTTCTCAGTCTTATGCAGCCACCCTGCCAAACTAGTAAGGCCTCTTGTCTGCAGCCTCCTTGACTTGGTGCCTGTACTGCACTGAGACACAGACCTTTGGGTGAAGGCAAAAGCTCTAAAAGGGACAACAACAGGATCCAGAGCATTGCACTTTTAAGCAAATGGCTGGTGTAGGAGACTAAATTCAGGCTCTGTTAAGTTGAGCCCTCTGGACACTGGTCTCTAAAATACCTGCTACTGCAGTTCTAGTTGAGGTAAGAAGGAAAAAAAAAGAATCCACCAACTGCTTACTAGGGGAAAAATGGGTCTTTAGGAATAGAACTAAAAAAACAAAAGCAAATAAACCTGCATGAGGCTTTCACAAATAAATTAAAACACATCCTTTACACTCAAGGAGGGAGAAAGGGATAGATACTGGGGAATGAAAAAAAGAGAACTCCATTCTATCTCTGATTCAGCCAAAACTCACCGTAATTCAGGATAAACATTTTCAAGATACCACTTGAAGGGTTTGCAGCTAAGTCTCTTTCTGAGTTCCATTCGACTTTGAATACTGGGAGAGGGGGGAGAGAAAAAAAGAGGTTTTCAGAGTCAGGCCACTGTCTTCACATTTGTTAAGGAATACACAGAAAACTCAAAAAATAGAACTATATCTTTGAGATAAGCTAAGAGCTAGCACTGCTTTAACCTCAGAAGATGCTGTCTCATGAAGAATAAATGAAGAGGACAGAGAAGCACTTGTGACTTACTTGCCATAAGGTACATTCCTGGCAGAAGGCACTGCTGCATAATAGAAATTTTTATACTCGTCCATCCAGACTTCTGCTGCCCTGCGTGTATTTCTAGGGACAGGAAACACACAGGTTAACTGCAGCTAGAGAAAAGATAACCTATGTCATTTATCCTTGGATTGATTTTAATCCTCCTTAGCACTACACAGTTGAGTGCCTCAGGACAGAAGATTCCCTATTAACGAATGAAGTGATAGAAAACCATTAGAGAGGAGCATAACTGAAATCTATGCCTTTTCCACACTCATCACTGCTTCAGGTTTCCAGTCACAATTTAATAGATATCTTCAAGTTCCTTCTGAAAACTTCATGGAAGTTGTTAGGTTGTTGTTTGGGTTTTTCTCTTTTTATAAGAAAAAACCTGACACAAGACAAATTCACATGGATAAGCAAGCTAATTGGAAGCATAAAATCTCAACAACTGGCAGTATTTAATAATGTCTTTTACCTTTCTGAAAACAAATATGCTAACATAAGGAAGTTATTTTCAGTCTTCCTCCTATTCCTACCACAAAAGCATTCAAAATTCCAAAAAAAGCATAAGCTGCTGTGACATTTAAGGCTATGAACCAAGAAAGTCTGCTGTAGCTGAGGTAACAGAGGAGAACCACTTATTAGAAGATATTTTTAATGCTTTAAAACTCAAGAGAGATTAATTATTGCAATACATGTAAAAAACACTAACCCAAATTCTTTATTTCTAATCAAGTACATCTCTAAAATTCCTGCCTTTATGTAACTGGTGTCTTTAAATCTCTTTTGATTGCAAGAGGGTAATGCCTTTTTCCATTCCCTGGCTTCCATTTAAAACTCATTTACTTCTATTGTTCATAATTTTATGCTTAGAAAATTAAGTCTTATTTCACTTGAAATTGCCATGCTCTGAAGCTTATTTTACATTTGGCAGTAAGTTCATCGAAAGCCACTGGAGTAAACTCAGTCAGCCAATAACTTCTTTAATATGATTTTCCAATTCAAAAGACAGAAAAATGTTCAGAATAAAAGTCAGTTTGTTCTTGTGGAACACAGAGAAGGATGTAGGCAAGAAAAAGTCACAAGACAGTCCTCTATCACTTTTTGCTTTGATGATTGATTTTTTCCATGCAAAGATTGTTTCTTTTTATTTAGCACAATCCCATTCAATACAGATGAGAGAGCTATTTCAGTTTGCTTTCAGTTACACTTCCAGGCCTGTGCCACTGTCAGCCAGCCTCTTAGCACCTGCTCCTGCTGCCTGCTCAGTTTCAGCCACGGCAGAACTACTGTTTGCAGGGGTCACTAACTCCAGAGGCATTTCCAAGGCCTGAATGCACCCCTGCATCAGCCCAGACTCAGGGATCACAGCTCAGACTTGGAGCAACACGAGTATGGAAAGCGTGGATGCTGAGAGCAGCCTAAACTAATCAGACCCCAAAGGAGGCAGGGACTGAGGAGCTCAGCAGAGGGTGCATTCAGCACTCAGGGCTGAGCCAGTTCATGGCATTTAGCAGCAAGCCATCAGAGGTAACCTGGCATGGAGCAGATGGGATCTGAACAGTTTATTGGCTGGTCTGAAATGGTGTGTGAAGGCAGTGAATATGAGTTTAACAAATCCTGCCTGTATTTGCCCACACCAGACAGCCAGGACGTGGTGTCCCTTCTAATGGCACAGGACTTTCAGTCTCTGTTCCAGAATCACCAATTTCTGTGGCTGCCAAAAGGCAGCAATACTGACTAGTCAGCTAAAACCAGGATGCTCATCCAGAGCACTCCAGACCAAGCTGCATACAGTGAAAGGACAGAGGACAGTACAGACCACCAAGTCTTGACTACAAGACCAGCAGATTCCACACACCAAGTTTCTTGGCATCATGGTCCTGCACATACCTGACAACACCTGCATCACCTGTATCCCATTACCTTAGGATTCTCATTCTCTCATTGCTAACTTTGATAAAGGCATTCTGTTATACTGGTTTGACACCCAAGAAAGCTGATCAGAATGAAACCTTTGAATATACATTAACTTGTCAACCCTGCTTTTGAGTGATATGCAACTTTTCTAGGTCAATTCAAAAATAATTCTGACAAAACAAAGAATTTTAATGGCATTTCAGAATCTAAGACAGCTGGACAGCTATGGAGACAGGTACTGAACCACCTGCAGAAAAAGGTAGATCTGGAAAATGATGCAAGTACCCAAGACACTAGTTTGCAGACTTCAGATGGCCACACCATTCAACTACACAAAGGATCTCTTTTCAAAGTAATTTTGAACACAAATGACTGGAAAACAAAATCCAGCTTTTGAAAAAAGCTGTCATAGTAACTGTCAGGACACACAAATGACCACAGTGATGGTTTCAATTCACAACAAAATCCAAAAGCTTTAATCCTAGTACAATCACAAATCCTGATCCTCTGCTAATGTGATGCACTTCTGATGTCTGCTCTAACCTTGCATTCATTTAGCCACACCTTTTACCTACTTATCTCTTGAGCAATGTTTAAGAACCTATTTACATTACAAGAAAAGCAGCACCTTGGCAATAACCCAAAGACAGAAAAACTGTGGAGGAGTTGGAAAACTGCACAATTTATACATTTTTATTAACCATGCTCCTTGTTATGTCAGTGCCACTTTAAAGCCTACTGTGAAACTAAAATAGTTGCATCCTAAGCCTACATAATACAGTTTAATTGTTAGATCTTTCTGCCCTCCTGATGCACACTACAGGTACTGGAATAAAGATGTGATACATTAAGAGAGAGTATTGCATGGGTAGATTTTGTTTTCCCATAAGTACTATTATTCATTTTTCACTTTAGCATAAATTACATGTCTTAAAGAATAGGGGCCCAGAAAAATCCCTGTTATAATTACTGGAAGAACAGGTCATTGACCTCATTTCAGCAGACTACTAAATTAATCAGAGTCATCTTGATAGAATAACCAGCATAGAAGACTTACATCCTAGAGAGATTCTTCAACCTAAGGTGAAGCAGAAGTCAAAATGTATTGGCAGCCTAAAGCATCCTCAAGAATTTAAGTGCATTTGCACTCTGCCTTGCTTCATGTTAAACAGAGTTTGGGTTCAAGTATAAACAAACCATTTTCTATGCAGGTCAACCATAGAACCTTTAGCTGAGATTTCTACTTCTTTGCCCCCAAGTCCATGTCTCTAAAAGAAAACCTGCAGTGGTTCTTCAGCTTCCACAACTGACAGAACCTTGGCCAAAACACCCACTCATGCAACACCTTCAGCCACGTTACTTAAAAACCCACTATGAACATTAATCAGAATGGTTATTCTCATTCTATAGAGGAGAAACTGAGGAAACAGCTCAGTATTTCAGTCTGTATGTCTTATCAACAGTGCAATTAATGTCCTTATGCATCTAAGCCCTCGGTTCTGCCAGCTCTTAGGTCTATAGAAAAAGCATTTTTAAACATAGCTCAGGAAAGGCAAATATGATACAGAATTAAGTTGCCAGAAGACTAGCACAAATGTCAGAATCAGTCTGCATCATCATTTGCATATCACAGTGAACATGCATTAACAAAAGCAAGCAAAGCATATTCATAACTTAGTGATTCTGGCTCTTAATGAATGACAAAACTGTTCCTATAAAATGAAGACTTATGAAACCGTTCTGAAAATAAAACTTCCTTTAAAATGAAATAATCACATTCTCAAAATAGACAGAATGCCAAGCTAAGCGTTTGCTTCTTTTTCAGATCTCAGGCTGTGTCTACTAGAAGCTTCCCTTTTTCAACTCTCAGGCTCTGTCTAGTTGCCTCAAATACATTAATTTCATTTTATTATTTTTCCGTGCTAGATATTACATATATTTCTAAAAAGAGCATCCTTAAAATGAAATTACTGCCACCTGCTGATCATCTGAAGAAATTCGAAATTTTGCTATTTACCTGGAGACTTAACATTTACCTTGCAAACACAGTCCCACTGCCACCAGGAAAGGTGTAAGGATGCTGTTTGCGGAACACGTGACCCACTCGGCTGCAGGGGATGATTTCTAGGCTCCCACCACACTGCCAAACTCTGAATGAGATCTCTGAAACAGAAACATGAGAGAACAACATAAAAAATTACTGTAATTTCATAGTATGCCATGTACAGGAAGGCTTTTAGTGATGGTTGCTGAGAAGATCAATAAGATTGTTTTGTTTGTTTTCTGAGAAATTTGAGGATAAGCAAAGGCACATCTGAGAATTTATTACTCTCCAAGCTTAGGAGAAATAATCACATAAATTTGGGAGCAAAACTGCATGTCTTGTCTTATCTGAGGTTACCAGCAATCCCTAAATTGATAAACCACACTGCAGTTTGCAAGGCTCAGTTAGGTCCATACGTGCTATCAGTGCCTTGTCTACAGGGCAAGCAAAGGTAGGAACAGATAAATTAATGATCCAGCTTTAAGGAATTTTTTTCAGCTAAAGATGGAATAACACAATGGACAACAATCAATTGCTTGGAGGTGCTACCTTCCCTTAGTAGGTAACAAACACTGTGGAAGAGCTCATAGCAAGTAAATCTTGGTTTGAAGTCAGACTGAGCAAAGATGCAACTTCTGTGAACAGAAGGCTATAGACAGCACAATGACAGAGAAGTTTTCCTCACTCATTCAGAAGAAGCACAGTAAGAAGGATGCTTCCAGTAGCACTGGGAATTTTGATGACCTCCCCTTTGGTCCAGCAGCTGCTACCAGTTATTGAGCTGCTACCTTTCATTTCAAGCCTCTTCATCATCATTCAATATCTTTCCACAGATAAAAAAATAATTAACAGATCCAATTTAAAGTCAGTGTCTAACTTTTATGACTTCATGCCTGTCATTTCTTCCCCTGAAGCCTTCCTCCCATATATACAAAATAAGTAATAAAACCAGCATTACTTATAAAATGAAATAATAATAAAAAAAAAAATATCTCAAAAGCAGGGGTTAGAGAGCATATCTTCTTGATGGTCTGCCTAGAAAAAAAACCAAAACAAACTATCACACACACATAGGCACACAAACTCCCAAAAAACACAAACAAAACCAACCAACCAACCAACCAGGCAACATCCAAAAATATTAATGCTAATATTGTTGTTGCCAGTAACTTAGTCTTGTTTTTCCAGTTGAATTAGTAAAGGACAACGCACAAAAGTAGTTTCTAAAGCAACTGAACATGACATTCTCTCTACACATTTTTCACAGCACTGACTTCAGTCTTACACCTTTTATTTTGATCTTAGAATGAAAACAAAACAAAAAATCCCACAACAAAACCCCTAACGAACAAACAAACAAACAAACAAACAAACAAACAAACAAACAAACCCAAAGAGAATCACAGTAAATACTGGTCACTGCTTCTGTTATAACAAGTTAATAACAAAAGCCCTTCTGTGTTTCTACCAGAATAAATTACTCCTAGCTAGAAGACTTCAGGCTTTCCCAGCTCTAGCTCAAACCTGGTCCCAAGTGCTCAAATTGTGAAAACAGAAGAGTAACATTTTCTTGTGCCACTTTGAAGTGGAATTTGCCTAGTTTTATGGAGTTTGTCTGGAAAGTTGATATAATTCTTTGCCCAGTGTAAGGGGATGCTCTACTCAGTGGGGTCAGCCTAGTGAAAGGAGACAAGGGATATGCAATTAAAGATAAAGACTTTCTCCATTAGACACACAAATACTCAAAATCTACTATTAGACTTAAATATTCATAGATTCATAGATTCATAGATATTAGGGGTTGGAAGGGACCTAGAAGATCACCCAGTCCAACCCCCCTGCCTGAGCAGGGTCACCTAGACCAAGTCACCCAGGAACAGATATTAGGACACACATGCCTCTGAACTGAAAATGAAGTAAAGTGAGATTCTAGTTAAAAATAAAGGTCAGTGCAGAAGCTTTTTCTTTTTTTTTTAATGATTTTTTTGGAAGGTTTAATCCCCAAAGTTACTGTCATTTATAGCATGTAGGCATTGAAAAAATATTTTTGTTTTTAGAAGAAACTAGAAATATCTTTTATGGTTTCATTATTCATAGCTTCCTCCATACATTCCCAGAAAAGTAAACCTACAGGTGTATTTTCTGGCAGCTTAGATTCTGAAGAATCTCAAAAAAACAAAACAAAACAAAACAAGAGCCCAAGCCAAGAAAAAAACAAAGCAAAACAAAACACCAAACAACCCAGAAAATGAAGTAAAATAGCTCTAGAAAGACAACAAAGGACTGGTAAATAGGGAGAAGGAAAATAATTATTTGCAATAACATGGCTTCTAAAGCCTGTGTGGATTTTTCAAGAAAAAGCACACCATTAAAAATTCAAACAAACAAACAAACAACAACAACCAGAACCCAAACCCAAACCCAAAGCCTTTTTCTGCCACACTGAAGTGGAGTCAAGAAGTGCTACTGTTGTACCAGCCACAGTGGACAGTTTTAAATCAAAGTGGCATGAACAGCAGGTCAGACATCTTCAGTTGCATGAGGTTATGCCACACCTCCCAATAACACACTGGGGTTTTTCACTGTAACATGTCACAGTACAGAATACAGGGAATGTCTTACCCCCTGATTTTAGCAAAATTAAGAAAAGGCTAGGTTTTCAAATTAGACCCATAGAAACATAGAATCATTCAGGTTGGAAAAGACCCCTGGGGTCATCAAGCCCAACCATTAACCCTACTCTACATTAACCCCTAAACCATGTCCCTCAAAACCACATCCGAACAAGCCTTAAACACACCCAGGGATGGTGACTCAACCACCTCTCTGGGCAGCCTGTGCCAGTGTCTGACCACTCTCTCAGTGAAAAAATTTCCCTAATGCCCAGTCTAAACCTCCCCTGTTGCAGCCTGAATCCATCCCCTCTTGTTCTATCACTAATTACCTGTGAGAAGAGACCAGCACCAACCTCTCTACAATGAACTTTCAGGCAGTTGCACAGAGTGATGAAGACTCCCCTCAGCCTCCTCTTCCTCAAACTAAACAGTTCCAGCACCTTCAAACCTTTTACTAGTCCATCCAGTGCTCCAATGTACCCCACTCCTCCTATGCTTATCCAAAAGCACTGCAAAGCTTCTGAGAAGCAGTTGATGAATGCAAGACAGTACTGAGCAGACACTGATCCATGTTCTGTACACTCAGCACCAACCTGAACATGTGCCCCAGCTCCATGGCAAGAGCTGTCCCTTTGCCAAGTCAGATATTTTGATATCTGTAAAGTTGAGACTATACCAACATCGGAACAAAAATCTCATCTAACAGTTGCTTTGTACACGCTTGAAGGAAAAATGCTGGTTTATAAGGCATAAATATACAGTGTTATTTTGTTACCTTGCATGTCCATCTAGGAGGGAATTTCCATGCAATATCAAGCTGCTGATCCAGAGATATGCTTGACAGCACAGAGGTCTGAGAAGTGTGCATCACAGATTTCCAGTATCTGGTACATGCATCGTTTATTGCCAATTAAATCGTGTGCTATGTGATTTTTACTCATCTTCAGTTAGTCTGGCAGCTATGAACAAATCATTTGCTGTCTGCTGTACTGGCTGCCTTTCCAAAGAGCAGAGAAAAAGGCACCCCAAAGTCTCCATCTCCTCCTTCAGATGGAGGAGGGTGAACAGAATGCAGCAGGAGCAACATAAACAGCTTTTTGCATGCTGTCTTCTCACCTTGAGTGATGAGCTGTTCCTTGTGCCCTTTCCTGCTATCAAGGCCTCAATTATTAAAGCATAAAAGCAGCTGCTAAATTTTCAGAGAGAAATTCAGTCACTCAAGTACATGCTTGCAGTTAATCAAATATTTAAGTGCTCTAGTGGCACTAGAGCACTAGGTTTCAGTGTGAGTGTGAGTACTGCTGTAGTGAGTTTATCCAGTGGCTTTCCAGGACATTTTAAGAAATGGAAAATTGCTATATTCATATTAATAAAATTTAGCAGTATAAAGCCAAAATAGTGGGAAACCACAGAAAGTAATAATTCAAAATACATACACTTTTTTTCCCGAGTATTGCATACAAAGGGCAGAGACTGGACTGTAAGGATGCCTCTTTCAGCCTCTAAGCTCCTGTAAGGAGTGTTAAAAACTTAGTTGCCATGTCTCCATACTTAGTGTGCTGCACAGAGCAGACATTTTCCACATGCATATTTCAGTAACCCAAATTACTCATGGGTTTTTACAAGTTCAAGGTATTTCAGGATTTCACAGCTAGCATGTGCAGTGGAGAAGTTTCTATCCCTAGAACTGGTCCCAAAACCTGCTATGCAGAATGGCTGAGATACCCTAAAAAACAAAATTAATGACAGATAAGAAGTTTTGAGAAGTTGTAGAGTCCTGCTCCTCCCAAATTTTCTTAAATACAAGTTTAATAGTCTTAGCTGGAGAAAAAAACCTTTGTATACTGTAATGCAACGAGCCAAAAAAACCAGCTCAACAACACTGAACAACCCTACTAAAGCCAGACCCAACCACCAGGACAAAGAAGAAGTGGTTAAAGCACAAAGTTCTCTCAGCTCCTCCTCCCTCTTCCCTAAATCCCACTCACTTGAACATCTGAAAATAACGAATTACAGAAAAAAAACCCCTTCTCAACCATAATTATCTCATAGGGATAAAGTAGGGTTATAACATTTTAAAATTGAAAAAAGTTCAGGTGCCAAGCAGTTTATTATTATTAATGTTAAGAAATAGATGAATTTTCAGTTGGCTGAGTCTTAATTGATTTCTTAAGATGTACATAAGAGCATTGAACTAATGAGTCTTCTACTTCTCACAATTCAGCAACACTTAAGAGCAGAGCTTCAATTGCCACCTTTTAAACATTACTGTATTTTAATCAGTAAATTTAGATAAGTATATGACTTTCAAACAAGATAGCACTTTAGAAAGTAATTGCCTATCTATATCTTGTATTTTTATTTTATCAGTCAACTTCCATTACAAAAAATGTCACTGCATAGTAAACAAATACTCTTATTCTCTCATATTTAACACATAATTCCTACCTTGTTATATTTCTTTCATTAAAACAAACATTTTGTATTTTGCCAATGACGTGTGTGAAGTTTTAACTCTGGTTTTAACCCTCTTTTGCACAAAATCTGGAAGAGCATGACTGTGACATTAAAGGCAATGATGAAACCTGCTTTCTTTCAAGAGGGATCCAAAGACAAATAATATACAGTATAATAATATATCTGTGAATACATACCTAGGTTTTCTCCACCCCAAACATCCATCATCATGTCATACTTCCCTAGTTCTTCAAAATAGGATTTGTCCATCACAAATAAGCCACCAGCTATCATAGGTGTCCTGAAGAAGAAAAATAAAATTAAAATTAAGGACTTTACAAAGCCATGGACTGGAAGGTAATTTATCTGCATCTCAAGGTTAATACTTCATTGTAAAAAAAAATTGCAATGGTTTTGAATGCAACTAATTTTGTATCTATCACTTCAAATGTTGTCTGCATACATTTCCATGGCATATATAGTGCTGTGAGAGCCTTCTGAGAGGGTTTCCAAACCTCCATTTGGCTCACAAGTTCTTTATGTAAAGGGTGGAAATTTGTGTCAGTAATAAAACATTAAAAGTGAAGCTGTATTTTTAGACCTCAAAACATACCAACTTTAAACAAAGTGACATATACTTTTTGTTATAGGTAAATAATTTACTAGTGTGCTTTGAAGTATTCTTTTTAATACAATTTATTTCTGAGAGTCTCATAATGCTACACAAATATGAATTAAATACAATGTTAATGAAAACTATAGCAAAGATCCCCTTGAAGACTCAGAGAAGATAATTTCTAACTTCATTTAGTTGCAAACTACATCTATTTGAGGGAGAAGTGGTGGTACAGACATACTTTATAGGAGCAACTGGATTTCCTTGTCTTGCTCTTCTTTGCTCTGGTGTCATGTAATCCCACTTGAATACCAGGTTCCAATCAAAGCCTTCAAGAAGAAAATATTAGAGTAGGATGTTAAAAGGGTCATGGCCATATTCAACCTGTAGTAACAGTGTTGACTGAAAACACTGGATACTGCAATTTAAATTAGTAATTTGAACTTCTAAAAATTTAGGGTAGGAAACAAATAAGTATAGAGTCCAGATGAAAGGTAAAGAAGTTGAAAGGACATTAAAAAAGTATCCTGAAATACAAAATAACTTTGATTTCTCTTGTTGCCATCTATTACACAAAGTAAGAAACCCAGCCAACAAGTGACAAAGCAAAAGCCCTATGTATTATTCCAGTGTCCCATACCCTTATGTCAAACAGAAAATAATAGGAAGATCTTCCAGCCATTACAAATGCTCCCAACAATCTTTACTGTACAACTGCATTTCAACTCATACCAAATGATCACATATTCATGATGACACAGGCTTTATGCATTACTCTTGGTACTCCTCTATCAGCAGGAGCTCCCTATCATGAAGGTCACAACAGGTTATGTAGCTCCCACCTATTAACACTGATTTAACTTCCTGCTTTCCCACTTCATGCTTCTAAGTGCAGCATTTCTGAAACCTGAGGAAGTGCTGGAAAACCAATATATTCACATCTATGTGTGTACACACAGCAACAACTGCTCTGGTCCTTTAGGAGTTAAGTACAGGAGCATGTAGAGATCACTAGAGTAGACAAGACCAGTAAGTCACCTACAGCAGCTCTCTACCTGACAACAATTTGAATTACTTCCTCTAGGCTGGTGTAAGAAACTCCCTATAGGAAACATTTCCATAACAGGTTTTGTGCTGCACTGTTCCAAAAAGCATGAATATCTATGAATAAACTACAGAAGGTCCAGAGCCCTCTCCCAGCAAATCAGCCTTAGACAGACTGCCTGCTGCCAAAACACACTTAGATCCTATGAAGTCGTGCAATTAATGATTTCCTGATTTCTGGTGCACAGATATCAAAAGTTTTCTCCAACATCAAGATAAAGCAATTACCAAGATGGGAAAAAGCTAAAATAAACAGACAATTCAGTCCTACAAAGTGTCTGCATCTATAAATGTGCATAGTAATGCCTGATGCTGAGAGGTGAAAACTGAACAGTTTCATTTTCACACACAAGATATTTATCAAATCCACCATACAGAAAGCATCCTGAAGAGTCTTCACAGCATGCACACCAACTCGTTCTCTCCATGCTTCAGTATTAAATGAAGTGTTGCACTGTAAAAATGAAAGACTAACTACTCCAAAACTCCAAGCAGCAAAACAGTGAAGTGCTTACAATCAACAGCATTGCAGAACCTGCGGCATAAAAAGTAAAATAATCTCCAATATTTTCATGTAGTTAAGAAGTCACATTTCATCATACATACCCAGCTAAATTACTTGCATCTGGGAGAACTTAAAACCCTCCCCTGTACTGTTCTCCAGCAAATAGTTATGTATATTCCAGTGAACACAAGGGGTCTCTTTTGGAACACAGCACTCCATACCAACTCTGAACAAGTGTATAAATTGTCTACCCATAAAAACTGGTTTTCAATCTCCGTTTTCACTGACTCTGGGAAAAATCTGCAATCAATGAGATAACATCAGTAACTCTACAAAAGGAGTATTTTTAAACACAAGTGCATATCCAGTATGAAATTCTATCTAGTGTAAACTGCATCACAGGCATACTCTAAATTATTAGATCTCAGTTAACTACAGTTATTCCAATAGTTGAAGTGTTTCTCAGGGCAGCATAAACAATTTTGCAAAGCCCTTCTCAACAAAAACTGTTATGACATGAATTGCACGGATTTAGTATTGGCCAGACTTGGGAATTATTTCAGCCCTGTCTGCTTTAGAAAGTTCATAGCATTTTCTGGGTTGCTTGTCTTGGGTGATTTAAGTCCTTTCAAAACAGAGCAGGCACAAATGCAGTCCCAGCTGTCTCAAGTCTCCATGCTGCAGCCACACTGATACTGTATATAAGGTTGAAAGCATAGTTTGGTTTCCATGTTTAGACTTGGCCCCAGTGAAATTATCCTATAATGTCAAATGCTGTAGTGCCTTTAACATGCTAATCTGTCCTCTGGGAACTCAAAAGAAATAGATCATTCACATTTCAGCAGACCCACAAATAGCTTTAAACACTGGCATGTGCAAAAATTCTATTGTTAACTCCACAGTCCAGAAGTATGAAGGCTCCATGACGTTAAAACAAACAAATAAAATTAAAAAATCTATTTCTAGTGTATATATTGTATACAAGGGGAGAAAATGAGCACTTAAAAAAAAAAACCACAAAAAAAT
>JANHGL010010154.1:120635-133582 GCA_024611195.1 Ceyx melanurus
AAACTTTGGATACAAGGGGAGAAAATGAACACATAAAAAAAAAAACCACAAAAAAATATATATATGTATGTATATAAATATATATATGTGTGTGTGTATATATATAACAAATTTGGAAATGCAGTTCCAAAGATGAAGCATGAAAAGCAGTAACAAATGAAATGATCTCTCAATCTTCTCCCCCTTCACTTGTGAAGAATTAAAGAGCATGAACCCTGCAGGAACCAATTGAAGGGTACAATGAAAAGAATTCCTCCTCCTACTGCAGACAACAATGACAGGCACATAATGGTATAGGGATTTCCATACTCAGGGTATAATGAATAGATTGGCTCAAAGCTGTAAGGTTTTAATAAAGCTGGCACAGAGATAATAACACAGAACTATACATTAGCATACTGTGAATATGTTCACTGTAGGTGTTATTTCACAATGTTAATTAAAAGAACGTCTCACCTCCAGATGAGTGATGAACTTGAAGCATGTGCATCTGTATGCAAATATTGCTTTTATTTTAGTTTACTGAAACAATGCTTGGTGGCCAGTTAGAGACTAGTAACCAAAAGTACGGGTTAAAAATCGTTGTTTCCTCTCTCACTCAAAGTCCATCCAAAAAAAGCTGAAACTGTGGAACAACACTGCATAATTTCTATATCATGGCTCATCTTACATTCTGTGTCTTCATCAAGACAGTTTCCAGGGTTGTTGGCACATTTATTTCAAAAAGAAGAAAAAAAAAGAGAGTGGAAAGATGGGGAATGGGCAGATACCAGCTATTTTAAATGCTAGAATCTTGCTAACCATGAAAAAAGTTTTAAAACCTTATAATGACTAAAGATTTTAGTGTTTGGTTGCCTTCCCTCCCTTTGGAAAAGGGGAGGGGATTTTAATTTTTTAAAATTTCTATGAAGGGCTTCACAAGTCTTTTTACTGTTTGCTGTCAACAAATTACACCAGCTAGACACAGTGAAACTGTAGTACATCTAGACTCAATTTACGGACAATTTTTTAACAGTAAAAGCGTAACCACAAATTTTTATGGTCGTGTGTTATTCTTCACAATTACAGATCATGGCTAAGAAGAACATTTAGTTTTTCAATAATTCCAAAAGCTTTCTGCTTATTCAGCAGTTTTGTAGTGGTTTTTGTTTGTTTGTTTTTCTAAAGCAAATCAGCATCTTCAATAAAGCTCATAGGCACTACATTGTTGATGGGCTTTTAAGCTGGTGAGCAATAAAAGCCTAAAAAGAGAATCATAAGCTTTGGCCATAGGCTTCTTCTCACACATTTACAGAATCCTACAAATACTGGAGCAATTCTTAAACATTGGTAAAAGGCAGCATAAACTTGTAAGAATTAGTATAATGAAGATAAACTGTTTGAAAGCAGAAGGGTTATGTAAAGCCAATTAAAATCCAAGCCTAGAAACATGTGACCTGCAGAAACTGAAAACTAGATAGACAAAAGGGAAGAACAGTATGTTAATTGCCAGTTCCACAAGTGCAGTGATTATGAGCTTTGAGTCCTGCTGTCTGCTGCTTGTCGTGGTGTCAGTTTGGTCCAGTACAGGTACATACCGCCTTTTAAATCAGCTGACGCCCCCACGTACTGGAAGTTGTCCATATTAATTACATCAATAATAGGAGACACAACTCTGGTCTTGTCCTAAAATAAATGTTAGAAAGTAGTATTGAAATAATGAAATCAATATATAGAGATTCAAGCAGAATGAGATGTTGAACAGTTCAGCAGGGTTTTATCAGCATGTCTCACCCAGCTCTCCCCCTGCTTCAGCTCATGGTCCTGAATAGCCAGTGCTGTGAATAGCATTGCTCAGCCCTCCTTCAGAAAGCAGAAGCCACATTATATAGCTAGGAATCCTCTTTATATTCTAGGCTACTTATATTCAAGTAATCCCCCTCTTTTGACTTGCTCTTAAAGAAGGCAGAAAACGTGTAGCTCTAAAGGCAGTCAAGCAAAAAGCACTCCCATTCTTACTTCTGAAAGAAAAGAAACCAGGCAATTCATATTTTCCACAGCAAACCTCCAGCTACCCAGTGTACTATGGTCTTATTATTTCAACCTTTAAAGAACACTGAGGCCTTTCTACAATCAGAAAAGCCTTAGGTTAATGCTAACCCATTTCACAGTAGAAAAATCACGCTTAGCAATCTAATACTTAGCTGGAAAGAGAACACAAACCCACCCTCAAACTAATGAGTGCTATTAATCTCCCACAGCCAAGATTCTAGTGCTATAGATACCACATGACACTGTCCAGCCATGGTCTTCTATACTACTCTGAGCAATATTCCATTAGGTAATGTTTTTGTCAAAATAGTTTAAGAAAAAAAAATGACTTTCCAACGACTGCACATCCATCATCTAGTAGGGTCACAAGACATCAGTACTCTAAAAAAAGACTCATCTAATATTAGAAATGCAGTATCATGGTTAAGCTAATTTGTCTCCATGACTTACTGGGGAAAAAACAAAAAGAACATTTACACACTGAAGCTTCTCTGTTAGTTTGATGGAACGTTTTTGATTTGAGTTCAAAATAAAAGCTCCATAATTTAACATCAAAGAGCAAAGATCACTTCAGAACAGCGTATCACCACATCTGTAAATATTTTAAAAGTTTTGAACAAACAGGAGACATTCTGGTATCTGTTACAGAGAAATGGTTCTCATGGTTAAAAACTCACAGCAACATAAACATCCCCATTTTCAGAATTTATTTCTTAAGTGTGTCTTTCAACAACAATACATTTATTTTTACCAGGGGTTCAGCAATGCATCCTCCTTGCCAATCAGCACTACACAGACCAGACTGGAACCAAGGTACTATGAGAATAGCTTGGGCTTGTAACAAGAGACTTAAAAGACACTCTTTTAGTTAAACGCTTTGCTTGGGCCAACAAGGACATTAGACTCCTGTTTTCATTTATTGAATCCTAACTGTTCAATCAGTGCTGATTTTAATAAGCCCTAATTACATACTTGGCATTTACTAGGTCATTCTGCCCGACTGAGCAAAAGGTCACTAACTTGGATTCTTCTTTTGGCTGATACACAAGTGAACCCAAGAGAATCTAAGCTGAAGACTAAGCTAAAAGCTGAAGACTCATTATTGGTTTCTACATTAATTTTAAGTATCACTGCAGCTACACTGCCCAGGCCAAATATCTGCTCTTACAAGGTCATGCAATATAAAATCTGTTCAGGTCTGCTACTAAGTATTAATTAGCTTGGTCTAAAGCAAACTAGAAACACAGACCAAAAAAGGCTAACCTGTCCTCCTCCCTCATCCATCACCTCTTCAGCTCCTGTTTCTGTAGCTGCAGCCCAAGCCCATGTTAGTAATGGCAAGCACAGCCTTCTGCTAACCGTGCTGCACTGGGGAGGCAATTATGACTTAAGTGCACACTGGCTGCCAAACACTAGCTCTGTGTGCCTTTGTACATCACCAAAGCATTTCAGGTGCACTCATGATCTTATTTTAGGCATTCTATATAGAGTGCTAGAATGAGAAAACTTTCAATAAAAGGCTGCTGAGGCAGATGATATCCAGCCTATCCATTTTCACCATAGACACATTTGCATGAAATAGAAAAATGTAAACCACCCTTTCTTTTTTCCCCCTCCTTTCCTTAACTGAAACCAAGACAGCTCATACAGCTGTGCTCATCTCCAAAAATGCTTTCTGGCAAAAACCTGTGCTTTCTGAAGTGGTTCTACTTGGCATGGTTGAATCTGGTAGCAACAGCTGCCCCAGTTATCAGGTGTCACATCAGGTAGAGCTTCAGTTTGGCTTCAGCTCATCTCCACCACACTAAGCAGGCAGCATGTTGTCTCCATCAAGCTTCTGCTGCTGGTCTGATTGATTCTGTGAATCTCAGAGTGACACCAGACTCACACCACTGGCTACAGCAAACGTGTAACCACCCAGTTGTTCCTCCAACAGATGAACTCCCATCAGTTCCATGTGCACCCTGACTTGTTGGCTTGGAAACACACTGCTCCTTCCATCGTTTGAAATCATAGATTTGCTTAGCAGTAAAGCAGGCAAGAGACCTGCCCATTCTTAAGGTGCTGCTTCACAGGGCACTACAAAGCTACTAATGCAGAGACTGCTAAAAAGAAGTTGTGGGTCTCCAAAGTACAAGTTGTTCCCTGACTTAAAACACTAGAAAGCAGCTGCTTCCTTTAAATTATGGCAAAGCAAGAGACTTATTTATCCATAATGGGATTAAAGTAGAAGTCTTTCTGAAGGGTTGACACTAACTTATAATGGAACACACAATTGGAAAACCATGTGTTTACTGGTGAGGATAATGGAAAGAAATAGCCTGTGAATACTGCAAGTCTCTAGTGCCCAGAAATTTGTAGCAGACTATTTCATCTTAATATTTCTTAAGGAAGTTATGTATGCTCTAGAGAGTTAGACTATTATGTATTATTCTCATAAACCATCAAAAATTATCCTCCAGATTCAGCATACATTGCTTCTCCTCCCTCTAAAAATCTCAAGACACTTCAAAGATTAAGCTTAACAACACTCTCAAGAGAAAATATAAATATTTAACTGGCACAATGCTGAAAGGAAAGTTGACTCATTCAAGGTCACAAAAATCTAAGACAGATGTGAAAAAAAGAATCCACATCTCATTTCTTAATCTTAGTTCTTTGTCCCTTTTAAGATCATCTTGGTTTAAAAACACCTTCCTAAAAGAGAGATAAGTTTTATGGTTATGCTATGAAAAGAGATCAGTTCTGCACCAGAATATTCCCATTTTTATTATTCCATATAACTGATGTATCATAAGAATAGAACAAAGTGATGAGAAACTGGAAATAGAATTATCCAAGTAGACAAACACTTTGAAATGGCCAGCAGCCACCAATGTTTTCAAGGTTGTGTACACTTAGTAGTAAGTTGACATTTTGGGGGGAACCAAGGGGTTAAGCTCCACTGTCTCCTCCATTACCTCCCTGAATGCAGGGCTTATACACACAATCTGGAGGGCATAAAAGGTAGCCTTAGGGAAATGCCAGAAAACCTCCAGGAGAGAGCAAAGAGGGAGAAGATATAAACCAGCTCAAGGTTACACAGGTCCCTGTAAACTTTCTGAACTCTAAAATATTGATTATGTATGTTGCTTCCGCTTTAAGCCTTTGCTCAAATTGCTGACAAAAAAATCCCTAGCAGACCCCTTTAGCTACATGAGCCTGGTCAAAAGACAAAGATTCTCTAACAAGGAAGTCATCTCAAAAGAAAAAAAGCTGTGGGATGGATCATCCTTCAATTGAAGAGCAGAGCTTTCTGTCTCCTAAGCAAGATGTCAGCTTTAAGTGGTTACAGAACATCAGAGTATGGAACTGATTCAATTTAGATTGTCTCTTGGAAGCAATAAATACATTTTTGTATTGTAATATACACAATTAACCCCCCTCCCAACTCCAAGACAATTAAATGCCAATTGGGCAATATTGGAACAAAAAAGAAAATCTCACCACTTTCCACCACATACAGGAGAGATGCAGCAGCACATCAGAAAATACTGCATTAATGCATAGTTGCCCTGACCTGAAAGTGCTCCCTTTGAGGCCAAAGCAGATGAGTTCACATCTATTCAGCTTCTTGTCACTGAGACTATCAAGAAAATGCTGCCAGTTAACAACAACTAACAAATCATCTGCACTGTGAGCAAAATCAATCCATTTAAAATTAAAAAAATATCATATACTATATGTAATCACTACCCATGTCTTAATTACTTAAGCAGAAAGCTTAGAAGCTACTTTATCAAATCCCATACCTGTTGGTGGGGAATCTTCCTAGATGAAAGTAAACTGGAACTCCACATCATTTATTTAACAGTACATCAAGCTTTTAAGAACAGAAAACTGTATTCATCCAGCTGAAAACTATTCAATGGCATATGTGATTAGTGTGTATCACTGTGACAATTACAAGGAACAAGTTTGGATGGATGTAATAATTCATATGCTGCTAAAAAGTGGCTGCTGCACAAAATAAATTATGCACCAGTTTCTACCACCAAGTATACTACATGTAATGCTGGATCTTCACAAAGTCATCAGCAATTTAGTAAGGTAACACTGTTTCATATCCCATAGCAGTTTCAGAAAGTTAAATGAGCATGCCCTGAAAAAAAATCACAGACAAGAAAAAGGGCAAATGGTAAAACAGCTGACAGTCTGTGTTTGTTGGCAAAAACTACCACTTCTCTTCTGATTTCTCAAACAGGTAGATGCTTGAAACCATTACACAAAAGCCTGAAAACAGTTGCCACATCCTAGAACCACAGATTCACAGATTCAGAGATTCACAGAGTGTCAGGGGTTGGAAGGGGCCTAGAAGATCATCTAGTCCAACCCCCTTGCCAGAGCAGGATCACCTAGACCAAATCCATTAGTGCTTTAGCTGCAAGATTATCCAGTTCCTCTTGAGATATATTTAATGCCTTCAAAGTTTATTTTCCTAGTTAATAATTATAGAGAAACTCCCTCAATCCTTCAGACATGATAACACTTTACATGGGTACAAATATAGAAGGAATCACTGTGCTACACATGCTATAGGGCTTTGTAGGTTCTGGGGACTTTAACAGTGTCTAGGTTTGAGCTGATTAAAGTTATTTTTACTCCAAAATAGGATTTAAACTGCTAATAAGTCTTAGGGAACTTACAGTTTTTCCAGAATACCATAGAACCAAATAAAATAAGGAAAACCAGTCATCACTTGATAGCTTCTCCACTGGCATATTGAGGTTTTACTCCCTGCCCTGCCTGCCCCCTGCTTCTTTTTTTGAGGAAATACAAAAGGACAGGATAGGCAAAGAATGGGGCATTAATAAGACAGGACACTAGTAAAAACATTTTTGACCAGGAGCATTTTGGAAGAAAGCCTTTACAGGAATGGGAGTTTACCAGAAAGGGAATTCAATTAAGGAAGAAGAAAAACCCTGTTGTCTTGAGTGTTCTCCAGTACATTTTGGGATCATACCTGGTCAGCTTTCCACTTCAGCTGAGTTCCTTCAGAGCAAGTGAACAAGTATAACCAACCCCTGAAGAAATCAGGATACTTTCAATCCTCTAAATTGCTTTTCCGGGACACAGACTAAGCATTATTTTCATAGAAGCCGAGAGCCCACAGACCCTGCTAATTTCCATGAGAATTTCAGCTTCACAGCTCAAGCTCTCTCCTATTATCACACTGAATGTTAATGAGGCAGAAATACTCAGGTAAACTGAATTACACTGGGTTGAGAACTACACTTTGCTCTAAAGACTTTCAACACTTACTGAGAAGGTCCCTAAAGAACCAAAGCAGCATATATTTGAATTGCTTGTAAAGATAATAATAAATATTCACATTTTGTGTTCACAGATTAAATGGACAAAAAGTGGGTTTTAATCACACACTCTGATCATCTCCATCATCTCACTTCAGAGAAAAAAAAAAACCTTAGAAAAATGCATAAAATTAATGCAGTATAAACCAGATGGCTTATAAATGTAAAAGCTACTCCTTCAGGAAATTGCAACTAACCTCAGCTACTCTTTCCAGAAGTGGTTCCAGCCAGTGTTCATTGCACTCACAGTGACTATCCAGGAAGGTCAGCACTTTTGCTTGTGCAGCATCTGCCCCCCTGACACGGGAGCGCATCAAGCCTGAGGAGAGAAAAAGTTGTAAGGACTTTCTGAGGAATATAATCAACAGTAGTGAGAAGCTATTGCATTCCAAATTAGTTCTGAATTCAATTGCTCTAACTCAGACAGGACAATCACACAAGTTCTTCTATTAAAATGAGATGCTAGGTTAGCAATTCAGTGAAATGTCTTTGTATCAAGAGATGTCACAGCAGTCAGATGGTCCAGCTTCATACCCAGCAGTCTGCAAGCTTCCCAAGCACTGCACCCCAGTCTACAGGTTTGAATCTGATTTAAGTAGGAGAATTAAAGTAACTTTTAAACAGAAATGATACACAAATACAGCTAGGTCTGCATTGCAGTAAATGATAATTATAGTGATAAGTGTTATTCACAGAATGTTAGGGGTTGAAGGGACCTAGAAGATCATCTAGTCCTGAAAACAAAAGCTTTTCTTACAGTTCTGTGTTAGAACTGAGGAAAGCTCTATAATTAACTTATCCTCTCTGTTTTTTTGCTGTATGCTCCCTTCCCCAAGTTCTTACCACAGTCTGTCCATTCTTCTATCAGCTCCTTCCAGAAATAACCACCTTTTATTAATTCATGTACAAGAGTCTTCCCCCCCACCTCTTTCAATTGTCTTTATGCTTCTAGAAACTCTGTGTTGTGGTTTGGTGGGGTTTTGGGGGTTGTTTGGGGTTTTTGTTTGTTTTTTAAATCTTACCCTAAAAAGATTTCTTCAGGAAGAAGCCTCTGATGAAGCCAAAAGGTGGTTCTGTTCTCTACACCTTGATTACACAGATCCCACCTATTATTTGCCCCGCTCCTCTCCTTCTTTCCTTCTTTGTTAATACATGTTCATTGGACAATCTCACCACTCCTTAAATTCCCTTGCTACATTTACACATGTACCCCACAACATCCCACCATTTACTCCAATACAAAAACCAGCAAGCTTTCCCTCATACCTTTGCAAATGTGCTCCCAACATTTCCCTATTACTATTCAAAATTCATTCATTTCATTGACACTGAAGAACAAAGCCAAGTAATTAGGATTTTTTGGTTTTGTTTTTCTTTCTATATTGTTTCCAAACAAGGATGCTCTGGTTTTAGTGGTTCCTCCCCATCCAAAGGAAACATTTTAAGAGTCAACACCCTTTCCATTACCTTTATAAAAAAAAAAAGCCTACAAAATACAACTCTGTCAAATAAAATACCAGAAGCTTAAGAGGAAAATGTTGTTTATTCTGTTCAATATTCAGCAATAAAAACCCTCATTGTGATCCTTGTACCATCTCTTATCACACTTATGAGCACTTCACTGTTGTACAGACATGCTGTGCTGATGCTCTCCAACACTACCTTCTGCACCTTAGCTGTTGCATATCACCAGCTAATTACACCTCACTGCTTTTGTTGTCTCCCTAACTCCAACCTTTGAGCCTGTTCTGTTTAGTTTTTCCACATCAAACCATTCCTCAAGCACTCTGCCTGTGTTCACTGTACTTTTGTACTTCCTCCTTTCCAGAGCTTATTATTTCTAAATTACATTCTCATAGAACCCACTGTCTTGCTTTGCTTCAATAGAAAATGCACAACACTGTTTCTGATTTCCACTTTTTATTTTTTCCCCCTTAAATCTGAAATGACTGCTTGAGTCATTGAGTCTTCTACAACCACACTCAGTCTTACAACAGAGAGCTGAGAATGTTCCCCAGTGCCTTCCAAAACACATCTGCTCCCATAACACATTCTGATCCTACAGATGAGGCCAAAAGCTACTAGCACATATTTCTGTAAGGCAGACAGTCAATGTCATCCCCTCCACAGACACCATCACTTTTTATTTCATTGTATTTTTTTTAAAGCACACAACTTTCCTTGGTTATTCACAAGGATGTGTTACTCCCAGTGCCTTACACATTGGTTAATTTTACTGATTCTCTTATTTTTAGTTTATCCCTGAGATATCAACTTTAACTAATACTTGAATATGAAAAGTATCAACCTCAGGCATAACAAGCCAGCAAACAAAAGAAATCTTCAAATATTTTAATTTGCAAAATTATCACCTAGTTGCACGTATACATGCCTTGGAAAGATATAAACAGGTTATAATTGCATCCCAGTCTCACAAAAATCCCAAGTAAAGCAGAACTGTGCCTTCAGTCTGTAAATAGTTGTTCTTTTCTGACATAGTAAAAGATTTGTCAAATCCCGTTTCATCTTCAGCTATACTGATGCATATTTTTAAGTATGAAAGAAACTTCATCAGCTATACAAAGTTAATATTTATAATGACTGAAAAATAAAACCACAAAAAGCACTGCTTCATTCCCTTTTCCCATTACGATTATTTCCACCTGTAAGTGCTGCACTGCTCAGAGGAATGATATCAACTTACCCAGAACCCTGCAACCATGGCAAGTCATAAGAGTCCTGCTTTCCTAACAAGCCTTTGTTCACAAGTACATCCCAAAACAGTAAGAGCCCATCAATTTGCAATAACTAATTATAGAACAATGCAGGTTTTGTGCATGTCATTTCCAATCTGAGGATTCTAGCTGCATCCCAAGCCAGGCTGACAGCCTAGAAGATAACAGCATTTATAAAAATAAACCAGCACATATCTGCTAACTCCATCAGCTATTTCAGCCATCATCTCACAGTTAGTATTTCAAACAGCTGTAGAATAACAGTTGCCTGTAGCTAATACTTTAAGCTCCACAGTCAGAAAGCTGCTGACTGAAGGGCTCAGTGATGTGAGACCATAATTTACAAAATAAAAAACAGACCAGTTTGTTACATGGCATACTGGCTTCAGCAAAACTGGTACACAAGGTCCTGGCCCTCCTGGCTGCTTAGACCCTCTCAAGTCTTCCAAAGACACTCTCATCAACTAGATCCTTAAAACGATCTCTCTTAAGGGAACCATCCAAAAAAGTGGCTATTTTTATGCTGGATCTTTTCAAACAGAGTTTACAGTGAGACCTTATGTACAATGGGAGCTGGTTAACTGAGAATTCAGTACAGTAAGGGAACGAGAAGTTGAGAGTGAAAGGCAATTTCTCAAGCTGGTGAAAGCCAACATGGGCAACTGTGCACACAAGAACAGGGAATTTACCACAATTTCTGGTTTTACTTGCACAAATGCATTTGCTTTTATTCCTTCCACTAGTACATTGGTTTATAAAATGAAAATCCCTCCTCCAGTATGGAATGTAAGCAGAATGCTCCTCTAAAAGACTTGAGGATTAACAGACATGGCAGCAAAGTGAATTTGTATCCTCCCCTCTCCAGACTAAACTCACCTTCCCGCCGATCGTTCCGAAGAACACGCACTTTTTCAATTTTTCCCAAGAGAGCACCATCCTCAGCTTAAAAAAAATTAAAATAAATAATTAACATCATGATGCAAACTAATATACCATAAGAGATGTTGTCTTTGAAGAAAAACAAGAGCTCTGTAATGGTAAAATGTTCATAGTCATAAATAGCTACATATAAGATATATGCTTAAAGAATTCCCACTTACTTGGCTCACCAGAAATAAAGTTACCAGGCTAAGATATTGCTACCTTCATTATGTTATTTAATGTCAATTTAATTTTACACTCTTTAAATATTTTTATTTAATTATATTCTCTTTCCTTACTTTAGATTGTTTCCACATTGCATAAGAAAAAAGCCTTTTATAGGATTAAATATACTGGTTTCACTTCAACTTTCATGAAAGTTCACTTTTTAACCAACCTTAAGACTTAAGCCTATCCAAAACTAGTTATAAACTAACAATGCAAATGTAGACATTAACTTCTATTAAGAAATGTTACTCAGAGATCCATTTCAGTTGTTTGTATTGTAGTACTAGTAAATACAAAACCTTATTTTAGAGTCAGTAAGAATTTTTCCAAAAGACTCATGGAGACCAGCATTTTTTTAAAGCAGTGCTATAAAAATATTAGGAGCAAGCACCATGGGCTTTATTTTCACATAAGATAATGTACTATATGTGTGTTGTTTTCAGTTATATACTCTGTTTCTTCAGCTAGCAAGAAGTACTAAAAATATACCTGAAGTATTTATCAGAACTCTTCACACTTCCACAATGATAGATACCAAAAAAAAAATAATTTAGAACTAGTTTTGGAACAGTTTCTGCAAACACAAAAAAATGCAACCTATTCTTAACATTCACCAACTATCATCTACAGAAGGTCTTAGCAGAATAAACAAAATTAAGGCCTGCAGAAGTACTTACGATCATTGCTGTAGTCATCCACCAGTATGATTTCCTTAATAAGGTGTGCTGGGCTTTTTTTAAGGACACTGAAATAGATTAAAAAAAAAAAAAAAAAGGTATTTAATACAAAGTAGTCTTAATTTTCCATAATAAAGCCATAAAGGTAGCTCGCTAAGCCACAACAGAACTTAGCTAAGGATCCTGTCCAACAACAGCTACTGGTTTAGTCTGACTGAAAGCATTTGTGAAGAGAGGTATACAGAAAATCATTCCCCTCAACATTTCAGCTTCCAGAAACGAGTGGGTTGCTAAACTTGTAGCACAAAAGTTTTGCAGATTGCTTTAGGTCAAATATCCCCTGAGAATCCATCTTGACTTTTTCTTGACAATAGTTACACAGCCAGCAGCCAACCTCCAAACATCTTCTAGCAATTGGTTCCACACTTTCATATATTTGTAGTTAAAGGAAGAGGCTTTTTGTTTTGTTTTGTTTGATGCTGCTATTTCAGCAGGTAGTAACCGGAAGCATCAATTAAATTAAGAT
Source organism: Ceyx melanurus (assembly GCA_024611195.1). Lineage (NCBI taxonomy): Eukaryota > Metazoa > Chordata > Aves > Coraciiformes > Alcedinidae > Ceyx > Ceyx melanurus. The sequence goes on from JANHGL010010154.1 coordinate 133,105, forward strand.
TCAGCTTTCCCTCTGCAAATGGTTCAGAAAAGAATAATGGATTGTTACTTCTCTTCCTTATCATAAACTATTACCTGACAGAAGTGTATGGCCCTTTGGGGAAGAAAAAAAATAAAGTATAATAAAATAATAGGTTTCACCTAGTTATACCTGACAACAGTTCGAAGCAAAGCAGATCTTGCCTCATTATGAAAGGTGATTACCACACTGGTGGCTGGCAAATCTATCCGCCACTGCTTCCGCTGACACCTGCAACATAAAGAACATCATCATTTAAACACCATCAGCCACAGGGGAGTCAGACAGTCCTCATGGAGAAGTCATGGAGGAGTCATGGAGCCATAGACGAGTCACAGAGGAGGAGTCAGTCAGAGAGGAGTCAGTCAGAGAGTCATAGAATGTTAGGGGTTGGAAGGGAGCTAGAAGATCATCTAGTCCAACCCCCCTGCCTGAGCAGGAGCACCTAGACCAAGTCACC
>JANHGL010010155.1:8469-39298 GCA_024611195.1 Ceyx melanurus
CCAGGTGAAGTTGGCCAAGGCTCTGAGCAGCCTGGTCTAGTTGAGGGTGTCCCTGCTCCCTGCAGGGGGCTGCACTATATGACCTTTGAAGACCCCTTCCAGCCCTAAACATTCTCTGATTCTTTACTGCAGAAAGGCTTCCTCCACACAGTAAGCTGAACAGCTTTTATGGTATGTGGTGCAATGAACGAAAAACCTGTGTGTCCAAATCTGTGAGAGCTCTCAGTTCTGCCCAAGGCAGAGCTAGCTGCTTAGGTGTGGGAGAGGCAATGACTTCAAAGTTATCTTAGCAAAACATGTGGGTTCTTTTTTTAAGCTACTGACAATGCTGAAGCAAAAAAACAAATCTGAATATACACACACTCGTATGTACTCAAGCCAACTGACTTACTCTTCCCTTTAGAAGGACTTGCAAGCTCACAAGAAAATCATAGATTTTCAGTTCCTTATGCTGTAGCTTTCTGCCCCTGCATGAGGCTGCAGTCAGCAAGGGGTTCATAACTGGATCTCATGCAGCTTGTGTGCAAATCTTGGAAGAAATATATATTTCAGTATTCTCTTACACCAGACACGGTCACTAAAGGCTTTCCTGCTTTTTCTTTCTCTCCATTACCATGACCACTGTAGTTTTGATCTGTGCTAATGAAACCTAGCCTGCTCCTACCATTGGGTACCTGAGACTGGGAGCTCTTGGAGTACCTTTATTTGTGTCTGCAAGCCACGTGCTGACTTTGTGGCTTCTGCAGCATGCCTGTTAGCATGGCTAAGCTGGATTTCCATCTCATTGAGGTCCCCTTCCATCTTCTTCTTGAGACGGATGGCCTCATTTCTGCTCCGGGCTTCAGAATCCAGGGTGGACTGCAGAGAATCTATGGCACGTTGCTGATTTCTCCTGAGAAGAACATGAAGGGTAAATGGAGTCATTTTCCTCTCTGCACAGGAACACAGAACTACATGTAGTGCTGCTTCACTTTCTGGAAGTGTCTTATTTCCAGAAATAGAAGTATATTTGTGAATGACATGCATACGACAGGTTTCAAGTGCCTCACTGCCATCTAGCTGGTTGGTGTGCTTTACACCCTCAACTGACTCCTCATCTGTAAGCACCTATAGCATCCTTCTCCCACATGTCCTTTGGCAATACTGGAGCAAGGAGTTGTCTCAGATCTCTTGTAAATTTAAGTACATGTTTGAACCTAACAAGAAGCCCTTCAAGGTCAGCAGTCACTTACCAAAATATTTACTAAAACATTCACTGGGATGTTTTACATCTCAGACTTTTTATGAAGGCATTACTTGAGGGCATTAATTATACTGAAGATAAGCAGCTAATTTCTAAGCTAATTACTCTAGGTGCTCTTTATAGTAAATGGCATGTGTAAGGTACAATTTATTGTGCCTCATAGTAGATGTTGAAACACTTTTCTTATGCTTAATGATACAGGGAATAATTCAGGATTAGAATTCTGTGTTATAGACATCTAAAGTTAGAAGAGATTAAGCCCACCCTTGACCCCCTGTCAGCTTAATGTCAGTTTAAAGATCACAAAACAAATACAGACAAGGTGCTTAATTTTCTTGGCTTTAACAGTCAAGTCCTATGACGAAAGTTTTGCTCTCTTACAACCAGAAGGTAACTCAAAGCACAGACTATGACTCACACAGGGAAATATTTATCTCACTGCTGGCCAAGTTTTGCTGAAAGTGTAGGTGTTCTGGGAATTCACCAAGTCAACAAGGAAAACCTTGAGGGCCTTATTGCTTCAGCAAGATACTGAGCTGTGCCCTAGACTCCCTGGGAACAAGACAGCATGTCTGCTGAACAAGTTGGCAGCACAACACTTGTAAAGCTGAGGTATAAAGCATTGATTAGGATAGCTTATTCTGAGGTCTCTGTAACCAGACATCTGCAGAATATCAGAAGGTAGTATCTGAAAGGGCCAAAACATTATTGGATTTTGAAACAATCAAAATATCAATCTTTATACTTAAGCTGGCCAAAGCAGGCCTTGGACTTCACCTTCCTTACCCTTTATCCTGACTAACAAACAATGACATGGGTCTTGGACTGATATCATTGCAACACTGACTAATTCAAAGCCAGAGTTTTTTGAAAGATTGCTACACACTTTTGAAAATGTGACCCAGTGTAACATAATTTTAAGTGTGTAACTCTTCAGACTGGAATGAATGCTGAGGGGAAGAGGAGGAAAAAAAGACATCATCCTTTTGACTTCTAATTCCTTTCAGCTTTTTTTTCAATCAGTGTAGCTATAATTGCATAAATTAACCTAAATGCAGGGATAAAGATTGCCTACATATAACACAGGTTTGAGCACCTCTGGGGTGGTACTGCTGATTTCTCCTGCAGTTCCCCTTGGGAGGCAGTCATCTTAGAAGATTAGAAGACAGCTCTCTAGACCTACTCATCTCCCTACTGTAAGCATACAAACTTACAGTGGCTCTTGGTAAACATATAGTGGCCCTTGGTCTGCTGCAACTTTGCTTGTGCCATTCAATTGTGTTACAGCTCCCATGTGATATGTAAAATAGGCTTATGTGTACACTGGTAGAGACTGAACTGACAGGAATATTTGAACTAAGAGATGGTAAAATGGTAGAACTGACCTTTGGCAAATTATCAGAGCTATTTTGGTTTCTGGTGTGGATGGTATCTGCTTGTGCTACCCGTGGTTGGCTTGGGTCTTGAAAGTATTTCTGGTCTTTTGAGATTTTCTCATTAAAAAAAAAAAAAAAGCTGTTTCCTGCACAGTACCTTATATTTTCCATTTCTTCCTCCTTTTCTGCCAGTTTTCTTTCAAAGTCTGCCTTAAGTTGAGAAAGTTCAAGCTGAAAACGAAGAGTCTTACTTTCTTCATGCTCCAAAGCTCCCTGAAATAGAAAGCACCAAGACCAGAGTTGTTACTGTTTTTTAACATCACAAACTGCTGCACAGAGCTGATCCCTTCACACTTTTCTTCCCATTCCCCCTAGCACGGTTTCCCCCCTACTTCCCTAGTCAAGGACATGAGCAGCTTACATGGCAAAAAAACCCCAAACATTTATTTGCCTTCTAATGCAACTTGGCATTTGAAAAAATGTGCAGCAAGCTCCTCAGAGGATGAGTTGTCAAACAGTCCACAGCTCACACACAAAAAATACCTTAGGCCCTACCTACATGGTTTTGATATCAAGAGAAGTTTCCCACTCCACACCCCTGGTACTGACACCCTCTGAAAATTCATAGGTTTGTAAGAGATAGGCAAGAGATCAAAGTTGATGGGAGAGAGAAGGGGTTAAAACATCTGCCAGCTCACAAAGTTCTCTCCAAATCATGAAGTGTTGAAAACTCCCCAGTTATACAATCTTATTAGGCAATATGACTTCAAGGAAAAAAAATAACACACATTGTCTCTACATGACAAACCACAAAAATATTGTCTTCCCTTTCCAATTAACATGAAGACAAGTCTATGAAACAAGAGAGATTTATTCCTGTGTCTTTATTCTTGCATTGCTCTCACATGTGGAAGTCAAGAACTGAGCTGACAGGAGTGACATAACAGGGCCTCTGACTTCCAGGTCTTGCATAAACCAAGATCAATGGCATTCTGTTTCTCTGCTGCTCACATCAAGCAGGGAAAGCACAGAACTGAACATCATTTAATTCAGAAGTGCTCTCTGAAGGGCAGAATTGCTCAGCCATAGCTATGTTTCCCTCAAGAGATGATGAAAACAGAATGGGGGCTCTGAAGACAAAGCTGTACAAAATCCTTGCTAATCTCTGGCCATCATGCAGCAGTCACAGGTCAGTCAAATGCACACTTCATGCCAAGGAGCCACAATGTATTAATGGGAACAGCACACAAAAGTACTATAAAAGTACTCTGTCACCAGTAGTAACTGCCAGAGATCTAAACTCACAGGGAAAGGGGGAGAAAATCTGCATTAAACCTTTTTTTAATTATTTTTTTCCCCCCCCACAATTACAGTAAGATACATCATCACTTTACTTTTGTTAGTTCTTAATATCACTGAGCTTTAAGAAGCCATTTCACACAGTCCAGGAAAGTAAAGTGTGCCTCTTAGATCCCTCAAGAACAGATGTGTTCTTTCTAGCAAGAGAAGTGTATAGACAGGGCATATAATCACTCTCCACATCAGAGCTGTGGAAGAAAGCCATGTTCTTTCCCCTGCTCTGATCATGACACCTGTTTGTTGGGCTGTGAAATCCCTGCAAAGTATAAAGCATCCTGTAACAGACAAAAAGAAGTTGCACAGCATTTAAGGTATTAATGAATCCCTGCCACTGGGTGGTGTTCGTTTCAGCAGATAACATTGAGAGTATAATTCAAAAGAAATTCAGGTTTCACTAAAAATCCCTTTCTATGTTCTGTATGGCTTCTAGCTGGCCTTTCCTACACCCCTTCTTAGGTCTACAATACACTTTCAAAACTTATAAAAAACCTGACAACTGAGACCTTTCAGTGAATAACCAGGATTTCCAGTTGGCCTATTCTGTATTGTTGCTTTATTTCTGGAAACTGGGATGAGGCATCCCTCTTGGGTATTTGCATACTTACCCCTGTAGAAGTTAACACAGTGATGATAAATATCATTATCAAACTCTTACTGGGAGTCAAAGATTTTCTAAATGGCCTGTTTTCATTTGGTTTCTGAGACTGCTACCATTTTTTTAAACAGGCTGCAGTATCCAATACAATTATCCAAGACCTTATAAAATTTAAAGTCATCAGGAGGCTTGTTTTGTTACTCTCAAAATCAGGAAATGGTGAATTTGCAGTTGGAAACTAGAGAATAGAAATGCCTGATAAAATAGTATGAAACAATAATTCTCAGCAGTTCCTGTTTCCTGAAAGACTGAAATATTCTATGCCAAATTTAGCAAGGACTGGATTTTCATGAGGCAGGCAGAAGATTTCTGAGCTGTCTGAAAGGGAAAGAAAAATCCCAACAACAAAACACCCACCTACAAGGCACTTCCTTTGAAGAGGCCTCCAGCTATGATCTTAGAGGTGACATCTCCAAAAGTCACCAGTCATTCTTGAAAACACTGGCTAGCAAAGCTGGAAGAGCTGGGTGCAGAAAGGCTGCACCTGCTAACAACCAACACATTGTCTGTGCTGCTGAGGGATGAAAAAAGGAAGGGAAATTGTGCTAAAGACATCCTTTCCTTTTCCTTTGAGCTTCCTTTCCTTACCTCTGCTTCTTCCAGAGCCAGCTGAACTTCTGACTTCTCTTGTTCAATCTGTTTCTTTGTTTTTTCTATTTCATGCAGGCTCTTGTTTCCTTCACTGATCTGATTGGTCAGATCAGAAATCTCCTCTGGGAAAAAAAAAAAAAAAAAAGGATGGATTTAGTGATCAGAGTGTCCCAAACACACTGCAACTCATGGAGTGTGAATACAAGATCTGTGCCTCAAACTACGAGCTCAAGGGCTTGTCTGTACACCAGCACTGCCTTACTTTCAATTACAGCAACTTTTTTTCTTCCTGAACAACTTGAAAGCACAGACCTTCTTGTAAATGCTTTTTGAAGCAGCTGCAGTGGTTTAGCTTTTATCTCTGATCTGCAGGCTAGCAATGCTGAGCTCTGCTTTGGGAAATGTCTAGATTTCATCTACTGCAGCTCTGTTGCCTTTCTTCTTCCCCCCCCCAGCCTTCATTGAGAGTGAGCAAAGGGAAGCCTGCTCTCCTCTGGCCCTACCAATGTTATGTTCAAAGCCTTCATTGCCAGCACCAGTCCATGTCTCCAAACACACTGGCAAACTAGTCTCAAGGATGAGATAAACACCTTTCCTGACAGCTGCTACAGGGTATCTGCATCCCTCCAGCTGGCCACAGGTGTGGCTCTTGCACTGGATGTGCAGCCCACACGAAGCCTACCTTGGAGGTTCTTGTTCTCCCTTTTCAATGTCTCCAGATGGTCCAGAGTCTCCTCATAGGCATTCTTCAACTTGAATAGCTCAGTGCTGAGGCCACGGGCCTCCTTCTGGGAAGCCTCCAGCTCAGCTTGTGACTCTTCATACTTCTGCTTCCAATCATTGATGATCTTGTCAAACCCACGCTGTTTCTTGTCCAGGGATGCAGCTGCTGAGTTGGCCTTCTCCAGGTCAATCATCATGTCTTCCAGCTCATTCTGCAGCCTGTGCTTTGTCTTTTCCAAAGAAGAGCACTTGGCATTGGCTGCCTCAATTGCTTCCTCAGCTTCTTGTAGGCGAGCAGCAAGCTTCTTCCTAGCAGGTGGGAAGACATAGTGAAATTACTGAATGCCACCACAGCCACGTTTTCCAGAAAAACTGACACCAAAATACCACATTAAATCAGTTTTGAATGGGAAAACTAGGGGCAAGGGGAAGAGTGGGGAAAATCAAGCCTGTTGAGAGAAAGGACTACGATAGGTAAAAAGTCAGTTTAAATTATGAATGCCAACATGGGACAGATAATTTTGTGCAGGTGTGTGAATATCTGAAATATATTTCAAACTCTCAAGCAGCATCTTGCTACTTGCTAGATGTAACCAGCATGAGTTTGTTGTAAACTTTGATAAGACCTGGTCCAAATGAAAGTGTTGCTTTCCTCCAATTAATAGCTATGAGACAGAACCACCAATGAGGAGGTTGTTCATGCCTTGGTCTTTTGTTCACAGACTATTTAGATTGGGAAAAGAGGAGGCTGGAAGTCCCAGCCAGAAGAGGTCCTGGAAAGAAAGGATGACCAAGAAAGAACATGAGGGCTCTAGATGGAGAAAATATATTGAAAGTAGGGGAGGATCCTGCAGATCAGAGTTTCTTGGAGGCAGATACTGGAGATGCCCAGAGACCTTGCCCCAAGACTGATAACCAGGAGTGGCTGCACAGCATGAGCTAACATGACTTTCTGCCCTACTTTCCCAGGGCAGCCATCATCTCCCTGCTGGGATGGGATGTCAAGACAAAGGGAACATTACACTGGGCTGGAGCAGAGAGCATGCAAGATAACCAAGTAGGGTACTCAGTCTTGTTGGTTCTTAAATAAACCCCAGTATCTGCACCCACTACCCCATAGGCAAAGACTCAACAGAAGTATTGACCTACTAAAGCAATTAAAAGAACAGAAAGACAGCCACAAACTAGAGCAATGAGACAGAATTTTCCAACCAGATGGCCCTACTTCCTTAGTGCTATAACAAGTCCCAGGAAGCAAAATGAGGACAGCCAAGGGCATGATGAAACCCACTTACTTGGCATCTTCCAGCTCCTCAGTTCTCTGAATGGCATCAGTCTCATACTTTGTTCTCCATTGTGCCACTTCTGCATTTCCCTTGGAGAGAGCCCGCTGCAGCTCTGCCTTGGCTTCCTGCTCCTCCTCATACTGCTCCCTCAAGAGATCACAGTCGTGCCTGGCTGCTTGCAGGGCGTGAGCCAGGGCATTTTTGGACTGCAGGGATAGAAAGCATTGCAAGGTTACCTACAGCAAAACCCCAATAAACAGCCACTAGAAATTAAAATGGAAGCTTAAGCCTTCTTTTCTTTTTGCCTCTGACCTTGACAGTCCGGATCAGGAGAGACAGGAATTGTTTGAAGTGATCTCTAATTAGTGACAAGCTGAGAAGGCTATCAAGACTGAAGAGAATTTGACACCTTTGGAGAAGCATCCAAACTTTTGAGACACGAGATCTGAGATTTTGGCTATCCTACCAAGTTGTTTATTTAATATCTATGGATGCTGATTATTTTCCCAAACTCTTCTCTTGTGACTTGGCTCAGGGACAGGAACTTATATCAGTACAATTACTAGGAAGCATTCTCACTCCTATGTCTCATTTTAGCTTTTATCCTGGGTACAAGAGAACATGAGCAGCTTTCTCCATTTCATATCAATGAATGGAACACAACCAAAGCAATACCTTGGTTTCCTCCTCCAGCTGTCTCCTAAGTTCCTCAATCTGTTGTGTAAATGATGTTTTCCCCCGGGACAGCTGACTTATCAGTGACTCCTTCTCCTCAAGTTGTCTTATAAATTCACCTGCCATGAGATTTAACAAAAAGAAAAGTAAGATGATTAAATGATAAAGTCCCAGCCAAAATCAAAGTGCCACCTGTCCAATTCTGATGAAGAAAATAAGTGATGGTGGCTGATCTTTTGTGAACCTTCTTCCAAAGTTATAACCACCAGACACTTCACCAGGATGGTTTTCCTTATGGTTTGGGTTTTTTTGTTGATTTGTTTGGGGTGTGTGTGTGTGTGTGTGTGTGTGTTTGTGGTTCAAAATTTTTGTTGTTTTTTTTTTTTTTGTACTGCCAATACCTTGATTCATTAATTTTAGTTCAGCTCATGGATCAGACTAGACTGATGTTTACTTTCACATGCATTTGTTGCTGGTTTAGTTTACACTTTTCTTCACTACTTTACATTGCTTTTACACTGAAAACCTTACAAAGACCAATGTACAGAGGAGAGAGCTACATAAGGAAAACTTCATTTATCACAGGAAGGGCTTCACTGCATAGTGGAAACTCCAGCCTTATAGGAGAACATAAAACTAACAAGAAAATTAAAAAAAAGAAATTAAAAACGTGTTTGAAAATACACAGAACAATAGTATCTGATGAGGATGAAGATATTAAATGGCACTACTTTGGCTAAAAGGATAGCAAGCACATAGAGGATATGCAGTATTTTTGGTCAGATGTGAGCATCTTTAGAGAGGAATGCCCAAGGTCACACTGAGGAAGGTGGTATTCAGGCAACAATAGTATGACAATTACTCCATCTTCCCTCTAGAACTGCAAGATAGATGTTCATGTCCTTGCTCCTGAAACTGGGTACCTAGCCAGCACTTTCGTTTCAGCACACGAGAAGTTATCACAGCATGCTGGTAAATATGGTTAGAGGTTTGTTTTAAAAGTCAGTCTGAGGCAAAGTGTCCTCCCCCCTTCAAGGCTATAGAAGTATTGAAGAAAAGAATGTCAAAAGACAGAAATCTACTGGTCTATTAATCAGTCCCAATCCAGCCACCTTCAGAGCAGATACTGTTACACAATACATCTCACCAATGCGATGCTGAGACACACCTGATAAATTACTGGGAAACAGTGTTTTTGGGCTGAACATAACACATACCATTCTCACTCTGGAGCTTTGTCTTCTGAGTAGTGAGGTCATTCATGAGGCGTGTCATTTCCTCCAGTTTTGTTTTTGTCTCGTTCAGATGGTCTTCATAAGTACGACAAAGTTTCTCTGCATTCGCCTAATAGAAATCAGCAAAAAAGACAAAACTGTAGGGTCCAGACAGCCCTTTGGAAGCTGCAGCCTTCCAAATGTATCCACGTAACTCTTTGGTTGTTTTTTGTTGGTGGTTTTTTTTTTCTTTCAAATAAATGGATAAAAAACCCCAAACAGCAAACAACCCGTAGCAGTAGAGAAGGGAATAGTACCCCTGTATCTACTGTCCCAGGCCAGGGAACTCCCCATCAGACCACCTTCCACATTTGTTTTCCCTGAACTGCATTCTGAATGGAAGCACCAGTGTAAAAAGACTCTGCAGGAACTTCAAAAGCCATCACATGCCTATGAAGTTCAGGCATAGCCTCCTTATAGCTGCCAGATGGGAAGATCATTGCCAATGCAAATTCCTCTACTGATTCTACTTTAATTGCCATTTGTCATTAATTGAGTTTGATATCAACTTTCTAACTCTCAGAATACTAAAGGTTTTTTTCTTCACTTGCACTGGAAGAACTCTAGAACCACACTCTGATGTGGGTCAAAACTGTGAACTAAGGGCAGGATCTGAGAGGACTCTGCTTAGGATGGGAGACAACCTGCCTTGGATGGCATCACCCCAGTTGCCACCAGTCTAGGGGAACATAATTTATATGACACAGTTTTATGTTCTGAGATGCATGGATAAACATTTTTCCTGGAACTGGGGATGGATTATGTGTTTTGACAGGCCATATTAATTGCTGTCTCATATCCAGGTAAGGAGGGCTATACCACTATTTGAGGAAGGAGGAACACTGCACATAAGCACCCTCAGATTGCAAGACACCACCTTCTCAAACATTCCAGTACAGCCAGGTATCCTGGGAAACCTTCAGACCAGCCTTAGCTACACATGAACTTTTGGGGGTTTGGGAAGCCTTGGGTCCCTTACTTTTCCCTTGACCATTTGCTCCATGTTGGATGACAGATCATCCACTTCCATCTTCAGCTCGCTTTTCTCCTTTTCCAGTTTCTGCTTGACCCGCTGCAGGTTGTCCAGCTGCTCCCCCATCTCAGCCACGCTGTCTGCATGCTTCTTCCTCAGGGTGGCAGCTGTGGCTTCGTAGTGCAGTGTGGCCTCCTCCAGGTCCCGCCTCAGCTTCAGGAACTCAGCCTCACGTTTCTTGTTCATCTCTAGCTGGGCAGCTGTGGCCCCTCCAGCCTCCTCAAGTCGCTCGCTCAGTTCCTCTAGCTCTCGGGCCAAATCTGATCTCTGCTTTTCTACCTTGGCTCGAGCAGCTCTTTCTGCTTCCAACTCCTCTTCTAGTTCTTCTATACGAGCCTACCAAAGAGACATAAATACCATTGGGTCACTTTTGTGATGATTCCCATCAGAAGACCATGAAACAGCTCACAAAGTTTAAAACCTTCTGCCAGCCCACACTTTACAACATGGGTGGAAGCACAGCAGACTTGGCCATTAGTGCCAGTAAATCAGACCTTGAGCTAAAGTAAAGATGATGGGTCACATCTTTCTCACAGTAGATTGCTCTACAAGCTCTAGTTCAAGACATACAGGTCAAGTGCATTGACCTCATACTCATGTACTTGACATTCAGCTGAAGTACATGAGAGAAGCTACTTGATAATAAGAGTAGTAGAAACAAATTGTCATTGAAGGGGACTCTTTGGTCCCATTTTAAGAGCTCAGGCTTAAGTAATTTCTAGGAGTCTTAAACTAGGATTCAAAATACAGCAGTGTGTAAAATTGCATGAATAACAAATATTCATCAGGAGCAATTTTTTAATGAAACAGTTATTTTGACCAATCTACACATTTAAGTTAGGAAAATGTTCTTTATTTACAAAAGCTGAGAGATGGTATTTTGGGGTCAAGACATTTTTATTTTGGACTGTGCTGACGTGGCTTTTTCATATCTGTTGAAATTTTTTTGTGCACTTGAGACCTTTCTCTACATTTCAAATCATGCTTATCACTGCTGAATTCCTCCCCAGCATCCACCCTCAGTTTCATGGTTTGGAACAATATTATTTCCTTAAAACAAAACACAAGAGCCTTTTTGCCTTGCCTGAAACCACTAGCATTCGGTGGTCATATGTCCTGCTATAGGGTAGGAACCACTATTCAGCAAGCATTCTGAAGGGAAAAGGGACCATTCTGGGAAGGATTTGAGTTGTGCTGCTTCAGGTGTCAAAGCTGAGCTGCAGCTAGCCATGAAAAGTTTCTTCAAAGCCCTTCAGTGAAGCACAAAGAGAAACCCATCCTAAGACATATGAGAAGGCAACAAGCTGACCTGAAGCTCCTTGATCTTCTTCTGCAGCTGCATCACTATAGCTTGTTCATCTTCTATCTTGGAATTCAGCTGGCTCATTTCAAATTCTTTCCTGCCACAGAAAGGAAAATCCTACTGTGACAATTTTCCCCATAGCTTCAAGTTAGGCTTTTACAGTTTTAAAAGAGTTGTTCAATGAAACTTCTAATATATCTAAAAATGAAAGCAGTCCTCATGTATGGCAATTTGCATGAAAACACATCTTCCTCTGAGCAGCAGTTTCCAAGTTAAGACTCTGCATGCATTTGTGCAATTATATTTCTGGTTCTTTGTGTCATACAAAAGCAACGTTATTTTCAGACTCAATGGAAAAATACATTCAACAGAGTCAGGTCGTTCAACATTAGTGTCATAGCTAGTTAGGATGAACATCTTTTTAAATGCTTCCTTCAGCTTTCTCCTCTAAGCAATAAGAAACAGAATTACTTTTTTTCAGTGCCAGAAAGTGTAATGAATTCTAAAGTTTTGGGTATACCATGCACTATTAGGAGTGATTTTCCATCCCTCCTCGGCTACACACACTCTCCTCATGGAATTTCCTTTTAGCTACCACCAGAGCAGGATGACACACCTGAAGGCTCTGAAATGAAAGTTGTAACTGTGCTGTCTTAACATGTACAACAGAATCAGTCTCTTACTTTTTAAGCTTTTCTTCCATCTGCAGCTTATCATTCTCCAAGTCCATGACACTCTCTTGTGTCAGCTTCAGATCCCCTTCCAGTTTGCGTTTTGCCCTTTCTAGATCCATCCTCACTTTCTTCTCTTGTTCAAGTGAGCCCTCAAGCTTTGGGAACAAAGTCACTTATTAAACATATTAAATGCAGATGGTCTACACAAGTCAGTTGTCTGATGAGCCCAGTTTTGTGCTGAACTCTAGCAAGGTGCAAAGCAGAAGTACTAAAGCATCCATTTTCCATTATTTTTTGGTTTTCTAGGAGCCAGTGGGCATATGGGTTAAAGAAATATTACATAAGAGTTAGCCTATGTTTTACCTTTGTGCAAGCATTACAATTATCTCAGTAGCAAAGTTCTCTTCAACTTCATAGAATTTACACTGCAAATACAAACTGAGTGGATTTTCCCTCATTACTGCACTCCTTTCAACAGCTGAACTACACAGATATTTTTTAATAGTGTTTCTGTAATTTACCTTTCATAGACAGTAGAAGACCTACATTTCTAAATCCCTGATCACTTCTAAAAGGACAGGAATACATTTTGAAACTTTGCAACATTTCAGACTCATGAAAACTGTAAGTGGTGGAAAAACAAGGCTACAGAAACATGAAGGCAAAGCCAGCTTACATCATCCACTTGCTGTTCTAGTTTCACTTTAGCTTTGCTCAGTGTGTTGACCTTGTCCTCCTCTGCTTGTAGGTCATCCAGAACTTGCTGATGAGCTTCCTGTAAAGACTTCTTCTCCTTAGTAAGCTTGCTGATATTCTCATCAAGAGTTGCCATTTCTTCTGTCAGGTTTTTGACCTGTGTGAGAAAGGAAGATGTATTTATAAGACTTTGAAGCAAGGGATTATGATAACCTGGCTCAAATGACTGTAGTGAACTTGCAAGCATGAAGACAATGGAAAGAACAAGATCTCTCCATTCCTGGCCCCTTATGGCTTTTTGGGTGAAATTGCCTTCAAGGACACCAATGTGCACCAGTTCTTGTTGGGGGTTTAGTCCATTATTTAAAATGTACTAAATTCCTGTCAGTGTCCCTCTCATTTTGGTGGACTGCAGCTTTTGATTCTGGGAGAAGAAGGAAATGAACTTTGCATTTACAGGCTTTAAGAAGAAGAGCTGGAAGAACTCATGGTTACAGCAGAAAATTGTGTACTTAAAAATGCCCAAACTAGACATAAATCTCTAGCTGGATTGCAGCAAAATTCAATTTAGAAAAAGAGAAACTTAGGCTTAGAGTTAACACTTTTTCCCTCATGAGTTCAAATAACTCTGTATATACCGATCTGTCAGTGTTGCCTTTGTAACAGATGGTGTAAAAGCATCAGAAGACCAGTAGCTCTTATCATAAAGGTAATCCACAGCCAGCCTCTTTTGAATACACAATGGAGTTCTAAAGGTACCTTGTTTTCAGTAGCATGCTTCTCTTTCTCTACTTTTGCAAGCGTTATTTCAAGATCATCAATATCCTTCTTGAGCTCAGAGCACTCGTCTTCCAATTTTCTCTTCTTGGAAGTCAGCTCAGAATTCATCTCTTCCTCATCCTCAACCCGCTCTGTCAGTTCTTTGACTTTGGCCTCCAGCTGAATCTTGGATTTAATCAACAAGTCGCATCGTTCCTCGGCATCTGCCAGAGTGTCTTGCTCCTGGTGTGGCATAAGGGAGAGAAGAGAAATCACTGCCTGGCCTTTTTATTTCCTCACTTGTCCCCCGTGGTGTAAGCAGTCAGAAAACCTGATCCAAAGCATCAGAGCAGCACAAGGCAAATTTCCTACTCCTGATTTCAGAAGACAAAATTGACAAATAACGACCAGAGCAAGGTGAGACAGTGGTGAGCATGGCTAGTCACATATAAGACTACATCTGTATCTAACTGCCTTGGATGTTGCCTTGGACAGTACCTGTTAAAATTACATTGCTAGCCCACCCAGTTATATGCTACAACATGAGAATTTCTACCTGCTCTTATTTTTGGCAAGACTCTGACAAGACTGCCTATTCTAATGGAATTGTGCTAACACCCTGGTCTGTAAGCCTTTGAGTTTCAAAGAGCATCTAATAAATATAGGAATATGTGTGTCTACTCACAGCTTGGAGCTGGAGAAGCAAATCATTTTTTTCCTGAACTAAAGAGACTTGCTTTTCTTCAAGTTCCTTTCTTCTAGCTTCAGATTTTTCCAGAGCCTCCTTCAGTTTCAAGAACTCTTCTTTCATATTGGCCATCTCCTTTTCAGTTTCTGCAGACTTCAGAAGCGGTTTGATCTTAAAGAAAAGCTTCATCCAAGGCCAGTTCTTCACAGCCATAAAAGCACGTATGTTCCACTGAATTACAAGAAGGGCGTCCCTGTTTTAAGAAGAAAACAAACAAAATTCCCTGAAACTTCTGAATTGAGAAAATGATATTTTAACTTTTTTTATTATTATTTATTTATTTTTATTCTCAGTCATTTTAAGGCTTTGGTCTCATTAACATTATGAACTCTTAGTAGGTTCCAAGATATACAAGAAACTTCCTCCATATCTTTTGATTTTCAGGGACATGGAAAATTTCCAGATCTGATTACTAATATAGAGTTGCTATTATAATTATTATACATCCAGTGTAAACCTTTAATTTAAGGTTAGCTATAGCTTTAGGGACTGTAATCATGGTTATATTCAATATATAATTAAATGGTAATGATTGTTATACATTAATTTTTAAAGGGATGCCTTCATACCTTCGCTCCACTATCTTCTGAAACTCAATCCGCATCAGTCTGCCACGTGCTCTTGCCTGGATCATTGTTAAGATTTTTGCAAGTCTTTCATCCCTCATTTCTTCTAGATGGCCCAAGAGACCGGCCTTGAAGAACACCTGGTATGTGCACAGATGTCATTTCATCAAAATGAAGGATTTTATTCCAGAGTTACACAGGCCTTATCTCAGGAAAATGGTATTTTTATTGACACACTGCAAACAAATATAGAGGGCCAGGTGCTACTTGCATCAGGGACTGCAGTTTACAGCTACAAAGTTGTTTTAAAACTGTGTCATCTCCCCAGTTTTGAACAGGCCAAACAATTTCATTGCCACAGCACCTTTTGACTGTGGCAGGTTTCATAGCAGGTCAGTTGAACAACAACTCTCAGCTCCCGGAGATCCTTGATAATGGGATCATGCCATAATAGCACGTGGTCTAACTTCTAAAGCTGCAGCTGAACCTCTGGTCCATCTCTGTTTGAGTGTACTTCTATTAAATAAGCTATTGTTTTGCTGGTGGGCATGAAGCATCAGCTGCTGCTGTGTCTGCTTGTAGTGTTGCTGTAATAGAAGCTTTATGGAAGATTGAGGCACAGAAATAAGATTCCTCTAGAACAGCTTAAAAATTAATATAACTTTGCTGCTATATTGCTCGTTCCTTGTATTATTAACTCTTCATTAATTGGCACCACCAGAAATAGCATAATGTACTATTTTGCAAATTTGCTATTATATCCATTACTTTTCTCTTTACATAAGCAGTGATGGTGTTTTCTGGTTACCTTGGTGTGTCCAAAACGATATTGGTTATGGTCAACATCTAAAGATGCCATCAGTTTTTCAGCAGCCTTTCTGCTATCCACAAATGTATCCTCTGGGATCGCACCTGGATTCAGAATGCGATACCTGTTAAAAACAGATGAGCAATGAGTAAAAGTTGCTTAAATTCTTCTTTCCCCTTCTCTCTCTTCCTCCAAAACTTAAACCTAAAATAATCACCTAGGGTCATTTTGTATATTGCATCTATAAAGACACAAGCAAGAGCAGAGTTCTGCCTTCCACATTCAGGCAAAGTGAATTGAAAATAAACTTGAATGGAAAAAAAAACATCAAACAAAAATGAGAGGTCATGGTTTGCTTATTTCGACTGGTGGGTTAGGACAGGAGACAACACAGCTTTGCAGTACCTTTGTTTGAAGTCAGCATAAAGCACCCTGTTTGGGAAACCCTTGCGGCAAATGCGGATGCCTTCCAGGACACCATTACAACGGAGCTGATGCAAGACAAGGAAAGCATCCATTTCACCTACAGGGAAAAAACAAGGCTAATTATACTGAGTTTCTGCATAGGGATTAATCTTTTTTTCACCAAAGGAACTGAAAAATGCAAAGTGTCATCTCCCAAAAGAGCAACACCATTGGATAAGATGAATAACACAAACTGTGTCCTCACAAGCTGGTGAGGATTGGAACATGATTCAAATATACAAAAATCTTAAGTTCTAACATACTAAAGTTCAAATATAGTAAAATTTGAAGACTTTTGTGTTTTCCATACCTGGAGTTTTTGATTCATTGGGGATAATGCATCGCACAAAGTGAGGGGATGTAGATTTTAGGTTAGTCATCAGCTTATTCAAATTTTCCTAGAACAGATATATTAAAACAATTAGCTTTAGTGGAATTCCAATCATTGAAGTCTCTGTTTTGTTGGACATTAAGTTTATTAAGGTCATCTCTTGAAATAGTCTCCAACAAAATTATAAGCTTACCAAAGTTATTATAGAGAAACATGTTAAAATAAACCAAAGTACAAATTAATGTTATTGTAGGAATCCACATCAATTTTAGCAAAGTCTTTAAAAGATGTGTGTTTTACTTGCAACTCTAGAAATGTCAAGAAGAAGAGCAAACAAGATGCAGTATTATCCTGCAGAGCATTTCTGTAAAGCTAACTGCATTTTTGTCTAGTCACTCCCCCACTCAGTGAAGGTAGTTCACCTTTAACACCTCTTCCTCATAAAAGCCAGATTGTTGTGCTCCTAGACAAACATTTTCCCTTTATGGATCTTAATCACACCTCTCCCAGGCAGGCAGCAAGCTAGCTTGGAAGCAGCCAACCACTCAGTGTCTACAAGCAATCACCAAGCTTTGCAGACAGCATTTTGTCTGATAGGCAGAAAACAGAGACCATTAGAGGTAGAATATGTCATCAGCACAACTGATGTTCAGACTGAAAATTTCTCATATGCCAGGATGTTAAATGAGACAACCCGAGCTGGGCACTTAGCAGCTGCTGATGTGCAGAAATTGGGCTTCTATTTGTGGATTATTAAATTTCTGTCTGAGTGATCTACACTTCTTCAGACAGTAAGATACAAGGCATGGTTTCCAGTGATTTCCCTTCAGGGACAGTAACTCCAAATGAAATAAAATGCCATAACTAGTTGGAGATAACTATTTCCTTCCCTACTTGAGATTATCTATATTACATCTTCCTGAATGTTACCCATAACAAGTGGTTCTAATGATAAATTACAGGCCCCATTTTTCCCCAGGTATGATCCTAGTGGCAGATTCCATCAGGAGCCAGTCCAAATAGAAGGGAATTACTAAGGAAAAAAGAGGCTTTATTTCACTCCATCCAATAAGTTTTGTTTCCCATGACTGCTTTAACCCTAGGATCTGATTACAAACAGTAATCAGAGAGGGACTAGCAAATTACTTGTAACCAGTTCCTGTTTCAAAGATATGGATGAAGCTATAAGCCACAAGGTGAGCAGCAAAGGTTGTTTACAACATTTTGTGATATTTTCTCAAATAGAAAAAAACCCACAATCTCCTGATACGCTCGAAGAAGATCAAATGGAGCAGCCCCTCACACATCTGGTTTTAATAACAGTGCATTCACTTAGCCAATGTAAATAAGCCAGACCTGAATCAGATGCCAACATTGGATTTCAAGTTTTGTTGTCCATTACAATCCTTAGCATTACTTTTTATTCTATTGGCTTAACTCAAACCATCATGTGAGGAGAGGTAAACTAACCTTGTGCAATGAGGACACAGTTTGAAAAGAAGCACCTTTCTTGCGTTTCTTTTCTCCACCCTGGTCAGCTAAGAAATGAAACAAGGAAATAAAAAAATCAAAATCTGTATCTCAGTAAGGGGTTCATACAGGACACAGAAGACAGACAGACCATTCTAATAACAGCAATCCTTTTGAATGAAAGTCACAGCTAATGACGTGATGGCTCTGAGTGCTCAAATGTATACGGAACATTCTGAACAAGTGTGATAAATCACAAGTTTGAAGCTCTCTGTCCATACTTAGTTGTTTGTTTGTTTTTCTTTGTTGGTTTTTTTTGTGTGTGTGTGTTTTTGTTGTTGTTGTTGTTTGGTTGGGGCTTTTTTTTTGTCAAAGACCACTTAGTATGTAGAAAGTCCATAAATAAGAATAAGGTAGTAAAATAACTTTTAACAAAATAAAGTAATTTGTAGTTCCTTAAAAAGCCTATAGGGTGAGATTATATAGAAAAAGGAAAGGCTGAAGTAGTGCCTATGGAAAACTTATACTGTACATTGTGCTGTATAGACACTGAAATTGTGCAAGTGTATTGTGATGAGTATCCCTGCCTGTCATGTGGGAGACCAGGGTTCCTGACTAATCTAGTGGCCTGCCTGCCTGATCTCATGGTCTTCTATGGCAAAGCCACAGCTCTGTAGACATGGGAAAAGCCACAGATGTCATTGTCCTGGACTTGTGCAAGGCGTTTGACACTGTCCCAAATGACAACCTTGTCTCTAACATGGAGAGACACAGATCTGACAGATGGTCTACTCGGTGGATAAAGAACTGGCTGGATGGTGGCACTGGAAGAGTTGTGGTCAATGGCTCCATGTCCACACGGAGGCCAGTGCCAAGCAGTGCTCCTCAGGGCTCTGTGCTGGGCCCACTGCTGTTCAACAGCTTTGTCAGTGACACAGACATGGCACTGAGGGCACCCTCAGTAAGTTTGCTGATGACACCAAGCTGTGTGGTGCCTGGACTCACTTGAGGGAAGAGATGCCATCTAGAGGGACCTTGATAGGCTTGAGAAATGGGTCAGTGTAAATTGTATGAACATCAACAAGTCAAAATGCAAGGTCCTTCACCTGGGTCATGCCAGTCCTAGGCACAAATACAGACTGGGCACAGAGTTGAGAGTAGCCCTGAAGAGAAGGATTCGGGGGTGTTGATAGATGAGAAGCTCGACATGAGCCAGCAGTGCTCATGCAGCCCAGAAGGCCAATCCATCCTGGGGTGTATCAAGAGAAGTGTAGCCAGCAGGTCAAGAGATGTGATTCTCCCCCTTTGCTCTGCTCTGGTGAGACCCCACCTCCAATATTTAGTCCAGTTCTGGTGTCCCCACCTTAAGAGGGACATAGATCTGTTGGAGCACGTTCAGAGGAGGCCACAAGGATGATCCAGGGGCTGGAGCACCTTTGCTACGAGGACAGGCTGCAGGAGCTGGGATTGTTCAGTCTTGAAAAGACTACGGGGTGACCTGATAGCTGCCTTCCAATACCTGAAAGGAACCTACAGGAAGGCTGGGGAGGGACTTTTTACTAGAGCAGTGACTGATAGGACAAGGGGAAATGGGTTTAAGTTGAAGGAGAATAGATTTAGATTAGCTCTTAGGAAGAAATTCTTCAGTAGCAGGGTGGCAGACTTTGGAATCAATTGCCCAGAGCTGTTGTGGCTGCCCCTCCCTGGAGGTGTTCAGGGCCAGGTTGGACAGAGCCTTGTGTAGCCTGGTCTGGGTGAGAGGCTCCCTGCCCATGACAGGGAGGCTGGATGAGATGATCTCTAAGCTCCCTTCCAACCTGGCCATTCTATGAGTCTCTGATTCTCTGACCTTTCTACTCCATAACATAATATTAAAGAGCATGGTTGCAGATTTATTAGTAGAGGAGTATTTTCTATTGACATTGTTTTTTCTTTATTCCATACTGAGGCCATTTTGATAAAAAGTTATTTTTGTAAAAAAAAAAAAATTAAAAAAAAATAGTAAAATGTAGTCATGGGTCATACAGCATCCACTGTACATCTTCTGAAACAGCTCTTGCAGGCTGGTTTCTAAGTACATGAGATACTCAAAATTATGGGAAAAATTTCCATGTAAAGCAACTCTATAATCCTTATCCATGCCAATATGCAGAATACTTTCTACAAAACTATTTTTTCAATTATGGTAGGAATATGTGGCCATATCAAGAACTGTTCTGTGCGATTGATTGGATATTTTACATGTTAGATTTTCAGTCTAAGCATCTTGTTTGATGGTAGCTGGCAGGTAAGAAAAATAAAAATAGAATGAATTGTCTTTACAGTTGTTTGGACTTTGAGTTACCGAGAATGGAATATATATCATTCTGCATCTGTCTCTTCTATGTGACTGGAGATGTGCCTGAAATGTTCTGGATGCTTTTATTCCTACTCTCCATAGCTGATAATGAATTGGAGAACATGGATTACTATAGAGATACATAAGTCTATTGGTCAATACAAAAGTGGGATGGAAGTTTGCCCTCATAGGAATGCAGAGAAGATTTGGATTTCTTGAATCAAGTAGTTTTGAGCTTTTCCTGACACCGAGTCCAGTCTGGGACTTTCCCTGTGTCTGCTCCACAGCATCAATGGTGATGGTGACGTAATTACCATCAGGTGGGATGGGTTCTATGCTGATTTTGTATATGTTTATATGTCATTTTATTATTTTCATTTTCATTAAAGTTGTTTTAGTTTTCCTTAATTCATAAGTATCTCTCCTGTATTTCCTTTCTCTTCCCTTTAGTAAGGGAGAGTGGTTAATGGAGAGTGTATGTTATTTGTCTAGTGGCCAGCCCAGTCCAGCCCTAAACCTTGACAATTATGTTGTTGTTAATTCCCATAAGCAAGGCATAAATATACTTTGTGAATATGTGTGGAGACAATGCCTTTATCCTGGAAGTCTTGATCTGTTATGATTAGAAATTTCAGCTCAACATGCTCAAAAATTAATTTTGATGTCTTAAAAGCAACCCTAAAAATCTCATTAGGTTCTCATATTAATGCCTGTTTGAACTGAATTGTTGAAACTGGAGGTATTTTAGAACAACCATCAGTTCTTTGCAAAGGGAGGTCAGAAGCTGGCTAAAAGTTAACAAATCTATGAAATTTGTAAAGGTTAAGTGCATTCAGGCACTCAAGTGTTTGAGTTTTGTTTGTCACTTTCTGCAACCTGCCTAACATCAGTTGCTGAAACCTGGCATAGCATTATAATGCTTCTTCTGTATTTTGCAAACCACTGACCTTTTTGGAGGGAGGGGGTTGTTTGGTTTGTTTTTTTGGTTGGTTGTTTTAAAACACTCAACATAGCAAACAATTCAGACAAAAGGATATTAGAAGATGAAAGACAAGGATGCTGGAAAAAAAAAATAAATTCTAGATGTGAGAAAACAATTTAAACCAGAAAAGTTAACCACTCAAATCTAAGACTGCTGGAAATCACAATTTCAATTGTAGAGCTGCATGTCATTTTCGCTAGGCAGCTGTTCAGCTCGAGTGGAGCTATAGTTGCTCTCAGGCCTCATTTCAGTGAGCCCTCATTGCTCAGTGAGGCTGTTAAGGCATTTATTCCAGGGCTGGTTGCTAGATAGATTAATTTAAGTGCTTGCTTAACAGCTTAGCTGCATGAGAACTTTCAGTCTGAATCTACAAGTACTGATTTAACTTCCTTTGTGAGGTTTTGACTAGTCTTAAAGCCCTTCAGTGGCAAAGTTAAGGAGTTGTGTAAACTAGTCCAATATGTGACACAGGCTCTGGGGTAAGACCCATTAAGGGTCCGTGTGTCTTCCTGGTAGTCACCCTCCTAGAGAGGAATGCTGTGAAGAAAGGGAGTAGGGTTCTGTGAAGAGAAACAGTGAGAATGGAGATCAAATTGTAGGGGAAGTAGTTGCAGATTACACGGACCTTAACCACTGTCTGAGCAAAGGGGCTGTTGGGTATTAACTTCTCTACAGCCAATTCAGCTAAGCAAATACATCAGCACTTCAGGTAGTGGGGCCACCTGGCACCAAAACACCAAAAGCTACCTCCCTGAAATAATACTGCTCTTTAGACATCAACCTGAACAAGGTAAGTATAAAAACAAATACCACATGAATATAAATTGCTCAGAGCAGTAGGAGTGAATAGCTTCTTTCTCTCCAACAGGATGTCGATAGACACATAAAGTAAGAGAACTAGTTTAGAAATTCCCTTTGTATTCCCACTGCACATTCTAGGTCCTCTCCCACTCACAAAGACCGTGGAAGATATTTTGGAGGAAGAAGTGTAGTGAGATAAGAGTTATTATGAATGAAAAACATAAATAAATTGACATTGATTAAAGGAGGTGACTAAAATACTTGTAGACTGTTTATTGCCAAAACCAGGGGGAATAAAATTTTTTTTATTTTAAAAATGAGTAGAGAATTTGATGAAGAAAGGGGATGTTGGGTTTTCTTCAGGCACTGAGCTTACTGTGTTATGAATTAGCAGCAGAGGATGCTGATGTCTACACTGGGTTTTGCTGAGCATGCAGAATGTATACATCAATTTTTAATCAGGAGTAATAGACTGTCTCATTTTCAGTTCTTCCTTTTATTAGTGTTTTTTTTTCTCTGCTGGAATTTCTTCCATATTTTTTAGCATTGCTGAGTTTGTGTTCTTGGACTTGCTGAGCTTGGTTTTGTTCATATAACAAAAAAGGAAGCTATTGTGCTTGCCAGTTGTGCTTTCTTCAGTGCTGATAGTGGTAATAATAATGGCATTGCTGCCAAGGAGGTGTTACGCCTGGATGAAACTTAGGAAAAGCCAACCAAAGAAGCATGACATTTTCCTCTTGCATGTATTACGAGCAACTCTTTAGACAAGGATGGTAGTACAAAAGCATTCACTGAAGACTTGAAAACAAGTGCAAGAACCTAGAGAGACAGGCTAAGAGCCAACCACGAACAGGGAGATAGCAGCACCGCAAACCCTGTGCCAAAGCACTGTGGCCTTTTTCTTCCTTTTTTGAGGATTTTGAGGTGGACGGGGGGTTCCCTGACCTCGGGAAAGCCGAGGAAGGAAGGAGAGACCTGTCAGGAGCCGGCATCACTGGAGGGAGAGGCCGAGAGGGTGATGTGGTTGGGATGTTCCCGGAGAAACTGTGGGAGGCTTAAACATGGCAAAACCAGAGCCCAGAGCACAAGCAGCGAGACAGACAGAGGTGGCTTCGAGCTCATGGGCACGTGGCCAGCAGCGTGAGCAGAGGGACACACGAGACAGTTTAAAAACAAAACAAAACAAAAACAAAAGAAAAAGCACAAAAAAACCCCCAAAGCACAGGCAGGACTAGCGGTGGTTGTAAGCTGGGCAAAAGTTCCTGTCAAAAAGAATGTGGCAACTCAGACAGAGGTCCTGTGGAAGCAGAGCCTGGCACTGCTGGCAGAGGGGACAATAGTGACACCTGTGTGCGCTGGGACCAGCTGAATCATCTGCTCAACCTGGTGGCTGAACTGAAGGAAAGAGGTTGAAAGGCAGAGAACGATAAGGGAATGTGACAGAGAGATAGACTGGTTGAGTTCCTACCATCCATGAGGATAGGGCAGGAGGTGGAGCTTCCATTAGAGGGAGAGGATCCCCTCCTTCCTTTCCCCCCAGGTAAAAGGAGGTAACCTAAGAAATGAGGGGGAATGGAAACAGATCCCTGCTTGGTGAGGCAGGCAATCTCCTGGCCTCCCTCCCCTTCTCCCTCCCCAGTTGCCCTTGCACAACAGGTACATCGGGCTCTGGAAACTGAGGTACAAAAAAATGATGATGGAGATGAAGGTCCATCAGGGGAGTCATGCAGGTAAGTTGGTCTTCCCCGTGCATTAGGACTAGCTGTAACAAGAAAAAAAGGAGAGGAATTATAGTTGGTGACTCCCTTCTGAGAGGAACCAAGGATCCCATATGCCAGCTGGATCCACACCACAAGGGAGTCTGCTGCCTTATAGGGCCAGGGTCAAAGATACTATGGAACTCTCTGGTCTGGTATAGCCATCAGACTATTACCCTCTATTGGTCTTCTAGATTGGTAATGACAAAATTATGGAGGTAAACCTGAAAACAGAAACGACTTCAAGGCCCTGAGGAGATTGCTTGAGAGCTCTGGAGCCCAGGTGGTATTCTCTTAAATCCCTTCAGTGGCAGGGAAGAACAATGAAAGAGGAAGGAAGACCCACCTGAATAGCATGTGGCTGAGGGGCTGGTGCCACCAACAGAATTTTGGGTATTTTGAACATGGGGAACACTGCACAGGGTCTGCAGGCAACAGATGGAGAGCAACTGTCTCAGAGGGAGAAAAGGATCCTTGCATATGAGCTGTCTGGGCTTGTTGAAAGGGCTTTAAACTAGGCTCAAAGGGGGAAGGGGATAAGATTGGGCTTGCCAGAGTTGAGCCCAACCATGGCAGCCCATTTTTGGGAGTGAGGTCATTAGCCTGGCTCAAGTGCCTTTACACTAACTCATGCAGCATAGGTAAGAAGCAGGAGGAGCTGGAGGCCATTGTGCACCACAACTGCTATGCCACCATTACAGAAACATGGTGGGATGACTCTCATGATTGGAGTCTGCAATGGATGGTTACAAGTTCTACAAACACAATAGGCAAGATAGAAAGAGAGGTGTGGTAGTTCTCTATGATAGGGAGTGTTTTGATTGCATGGAAGTCTACAAGTGTGATGGACCAGTCGAATGTCTATGGGTAAAGTTGAGGAAGGCCAATGGGGCAGATAGCCTGTTGGGAGTCTGTTATAGACCACCCAAAGTGGATGAGGAGATGGATGAATTGTTCTGCAGACAGCTGGCAGAAGCTGCAAAATCACAGGCCCTTATGCTTGTGGGGGACCTCAACTTAACAGACATCTGCTGGAAATATAACACAGCAGACAGGGAACAGTCTCAGAGATTCCTGGAATATGTGGAAGAGAAATTCCTGACTCAGCTAGTGAATGAGGCACCAGGGGAGGTGCCTTGCTGGACTTGTTTGCCAACAGAGAAGGTCTGCTGGATGATACGGTGTTTGGAGGACATCTTGGGCTTAGCGACAGTGAAATGATGAAGTTCTCAATTCTTGGCCAAGTAAGGAGGGGAGCAGAAAAACTATTACCATGGACTTCCAAAGAGCAGACTTCAACCTGTTTAGGAGATTGGTAGAGAAAGTCCCTTGGGGTACTGTCCTAGAGGGCAAAGGCTGGACTATTTTTTTAAGAAGGAACTAGTAAAGACTCAGGAGCAGCTGTTCCTGTGTGTCACAAAACAAACTGGTGGGGAAAATGACTGGCCTGGCTGAACAGGGAGCTATTGGACTTATGAGAAAGAGGAGAGTCTACCAACTTTGGAAGAAGGGGAAAGCTACTCAAAAATAGGGATTTAGTTGAGTTATGTAGAAAGAAGAGGCAATAACTCAGCTAGAACTCATCCTGGCCACCAATGCAAGAGCTAATAAAAAGTGTTTATGCAAATATATAAACAAAGAACCAGGGACAGTCTCCACCATTTATTGGATACAAGGGGGAACATTGTTACCAAGGATGAGGAAAAGGCTGAGGTACTTAATACCTTCTTTGCCTCAGTCTTTAATAGTCAGACCAGTTATCCTCATGGTATTCAGTCCCCTGAGCTGGAAGTTAGGGATGGAGATGAGAACAATCTCCTCACAATCCAGGAAATAGTAGTGAGTGACCTGCTAAGCCAGCTGGACACTCATACATATATCAGGCCAGATGGGATCCACCTGAGAGTGCTAAGGGAGCTGGCAGAGGAACTTGCCAAGCTTCTCTCCATCATTTATCAGCAATCCTGGTCAACTGGGGAGGTCCTGGGTGACCTGAGACTTTCCAATGTGACACCCATCTACAGGAAGGGCAGGAAGGCGGATCTGGGGAACTACAGGCCTGTCAGCCTGATGTCATGCAACAAGTGCAGGACAACGGGGGGATCAGGCCCAGCCAACATGGGTTCATGAAGGGCAAGTCCTGTTTAACCAACCTGGTCTCCTTCTATGATCAGGTGACCTGCCTAGTGGATGAGGGAAAAGCTGTATGTGTCTGCCTGGACTTCAGTTAGACCTTTGACACCATGTCCCACAGTATCCTGCTGGAGAAGCTGTTGGTTCATGGCTTGGAAAGGTGGACTTTACACTGGGTTGGAAACTGGCTGGATGGCTGAGCCCAAAGAGTGGTGGTGGAGTAAAATCCAGTTGGTGACCATTCACAAGCAGTGTCCCTCAGGGCTCAGTTTTGTGACCTGTCTTGTTTAATATCTTCATCAATGACCTGGATGAGGGGATCGAGGCACCCTCAGTAAGTTTGCAGGTGACACAAAATTAAGTGAAATTATTGATCTGCTTGAGGGTAGGAGGCTCTGCAGAGGGATCTGGACAGTCTGGAGCAATGGGCTGAGGTCAGTGGGATGAGGTTTAACAAAGCCGAGTGCCAGGTCATGCACTTGGGTCACTACAACCCCAGGCAACGCTCCAGGCTGGGGGAGGAGTGGCTGGAAAGCTGCCCAGCAGAAAAGGACCTGGGGGTGCTGGTGGACACCTGGCTGAACATGAGCAGGCAGTGTGCCCAGGTGGCCAGCAATGAAACTGGTGAGGGGTCTAGAAAGCATGGCTTGTGGAGAGAGGCTGAGGGAACTGGGGTTGTTTAGTCTAGAGAAGAGGAGGCTGAGAGGAGACCTCACTGCTGTCTACAACTACCTAAAACGAGGTTGTAGTGAGGCTGGTGTTGATCTCTTCTCTAATGACAGAATAAGAGGAAATGGCCTCAAGTTGCATCAGGGGAGGTTTAAACCAGATATTAGGAAGAAATTCTTTACTGAGAGAGTGGTGAGGTCCTGGAACAGGCTGCCCAGGGATGTGGTGAAGTTTCCATCCCTGGAGGTGTTTAAAAATGAGTAGATGTAGCACTTGAGGCTGTGGTCTAGTGGCTAGAGAGATGTTAGGATGAAGGTTGGACTTGATGATCCTAGGAGTCCTTTCCAACCACTATGATTGTATGATTAAAGATTAAAAAAAAATTAGAAAATAGACATCAGAGATTAATCTTAAAACCTAAACCCACAGCAGTGGATCAAAAGGAATATGCAAACAGACTTTTAATCTTCCAGCACAACTACTTCTTTTTAGAGTCAGAGCATGTGAAACAGAGTAAAATGTTGAGTTGTAGGCCTGAGTACTTTGAATTCTAACAAAGTAGGTGAACATATTACACTGTAAGTTTTTGTGCTGCTACACTAACTCTGTGCATTCATTAAGTTATATACTGTCCAGCTACTTGCCAAACTTGGGATTTATATCAGGAAGGCACTTTTAAAGTGAATATCCCAATTACTCCAATTTACTGTGCTTTACTTCACGTCACAAAGCAGTATCAGAAGTTGCAAACTGGATTTTTTTTTTTAAATTATTGAAATAATATATTTATTGAATTATTATTGAACTATATTTATTGAATTATTATTGAAAATGAGTACAGTAGATGAAGCCAATCAGTTAATGGGCATTTAGTCCACAGAAGCTTCTATCAAGTAGTCTGAGTAAACGCACCTGAAATCCATGTAGTGTGGATGTCATGTCCTCTGCACCAACTGCTGCTCCACCAGCCTCCTCCTGTGGGGCTGCACTGCTTGTTTACACAGCTGGAAGCTCAGTCTTCTGAGTTAGAACTTTGTCTTTTTGCAGTCAGTTGGGTTCTCAAGATTTAGGGGAAAAAGTTGGTACACTCCCTAATAGTCCAGGGCACCTCAGGAAAGAGCTTCAAAGGAATTTAGAAAATAACATGGAACCTAGGTCCGTTATAGAAAGGGATAAGAAAAGCTCAGCAAAGGTGGGGTTTTAAATTGTATACAGAATACTCATTTTATTATAGATTTGTCTTGATCAAAGTAAAAGTATGTGGTTTATGAAGTGGGAGATAATGGCACACAGATGTGTGTGTGTGGCTTCAGCATCACTGTACTTTGAGGGTTATTAGGAAAGGAAGGAGAATACATCCTGAATGCTTTCGTTTAAAAAATAAGTGCTCTTTTTAGCAGTTTAATATGACCTTTCTTTAGTATGTGTAAGCTTACAGTCCCCCAAACTTACATCTGTCAATCACATTTTAATAACTACAAGTTTATGTGTGTATGTAAAGCAAAGAAGAGCTACACTGAGTAATTAACTCCTCCAAATAATTCGCTTAGAGTAGCACAGAGCTTGGTTCTTAGCTGAATTAGAGGCATACACTATTTTTGTCTAACCACTGTCTTTTTTTTTGTTGCTTTTTCTTCTGTGTTGTATTGCAATGTCATCTTTGAAGACATTATTTTAGGAATTAATTACTTCTCCATACACCAGAACACTGGAATCTTGAATTTGGTACATCAAAGGATATTTAATGACTGAAGCAAATAATTAAATGACCCATAACACAGGTAAATGATTCTCTTGGGATCAAAGGGAGCCCCTGTGAATGCTGTGTGCTGCTCTGCTCTTCCAGTCATAGAAAGTAATTTGGTTGCAATGGCTGTAGTGAGGCAGCTTTTGTCACTCCTTCAAAGGGAGGAGTTTCCAAACAGGATCTTCCTGTTTGTTTTCCGTGTTTACTAATTGTTCAGAAAATAATAAGATGCATGTAAGACTTGGACAAATATCAATTTATGTGACATGGCTACATTAGTACTTATGGGCTAGGCTTCTGAACCATTTTCAAGTGAAAGAGAAGGCATTCACCAGTAGTCTGGTTTGGAAATGGATGGAGATAGATGACTAAGAAATTTCTGGTGCAAGAAAGTAGGATACAGAAGGTATTATCTTTTACTCTTATAGTATTGGTTTTAGTCTTCTTTGAAAGTTTAAACTAAGGTTAAGATATAAAAAATCACCTTTCTTTTAGTAGAAGACTTCCAATGTGGAAGGTAAGTGCTCAACAGCTAGTTTAGCTGTAGCTTAGACTGTAAGAGCTTGGGTGCATAAAAATTTTGTGATGTGACTTCTTTAAGTATTTTTTCTTAGAAATCATGTCTCTGTGTGGTAACACCTCTGTTGTCCCTTCTTATTCATTTATTTTTTTTTAATATAAAGAACTTATTTATCTGTCAAGGCTCATAATTTACTTATCATTAGCTTTTAACTAGGTTGGATATTTTACTGTGGCACCAACAAATCATGAAACTAAAAATCTACTTGAGTATTAGAAAGCAGAAATAATATCTGTGGTGTGAAGCAGTCACTCTTCATGTTATAGCTTCTCTGATTATGATGGATAAGAGCTGCTCTCCTGCAGCAAAATAATTTGAAATATGTGTATGTGATATAATATTTCGAAGAAGAAGAAATTAAAAATATTGTGTTTGTCTAGAAGTTGATGACTGGATCACCAGCTAGGATTAATTTCCATACTGCTATTGAGAATAAGAAATGTTATTAAATAACTCAGTACTAAGAATCAAAACATGAATATGTTACCTGATAATATAAAAATATTTCCATTTGAAATGAAGCAGAAGTGCGTAGATGCAAGATATTTTAAAAGATTTAGTAAATACTGTCTGTTATATTAAGACATATATTCAGGTGTATGTATAATTAATAATCTCATGGATTTCAACTGTTAGCCTACTATCTACAAATCATATACTTCTGTAATGGTAGTCTGATGTGATTAATTCTTTATGCAATTTCATGTAAATTAATTGCTCATACTTTAAAAAAAATTTATTTCTTACCCCATTTATTTCATTACCTTGTTAAAGTTCACAGCTTAGACCCACATTTTTGGTGCAGTATTTTCCATTGCATTTTAAAATTAACTTTCTTAAATAATGGTTCTCTTTCTTTTCTGCTTCTTACTGTTAATAACCCACTAAAGCTTAATGAGGAGAACAACAGGCAGTCACAAACTACACCTGTTGATGACTGCAGAAGCAGTGCACTTTATGAGTAGAACTAAGGAGCAATAGCCACTAAATCTCAGAGTAAGAAAGTAATTAGTTCACCTGTATGGTGTCTGTACTGGAAAGGATTGCTTCCCCTGTGGATTCACTCTTACAGGAATTTTTAATAAGAAATTAATTCTCTTCAGCCCTGAGGAGTGGCCATTAGGCTGAACAAGTTACTCCTAAAATTATAGTTCCTTGTTTCTAATGTGTGCCACAAGCAGGAACGGGCTATTAAGTCTAGTTGTCCCTGAAATTAATTTAACTAGAAATTTTTTCCTCAATTTTGCAGAACCAGATTTACATTATAGAGGTTTGTCTAATGCCAGGACCTTTAGCTGAGTTCTCTACAGCTGAAAGACTTGACCAATGTGATAGAAGCAATAGTATTAGTGAGGCAGGTTAAGGAGGATGCTCAAGAAGTGCAGAAGTTCCCTGCAGGAAGGCTTACAGCTGTTCAGGATGGAAGATGATGTGCTGTCCTTTTAGAGAACAAAATGAAACATAAGTAGAACATCTCTAAGTTGTGGGTAATAGAAAACAACACAGAATTTTAATCTGGTGAAGCATATTCATTTAATAGATGACTATGAAAGACTTAGTCTTGGTGTGTAGTGAAGGTTAAAGATAAACCTGGACTTGTTTGGACAATAGTGAGTATACTGGGATAGACACTTTGCAGTGACTTTTATTACTAAGACATTTGAAACAGGGTGAGATGTTTCTTTGTTTTTTGGTTTTTTTTTGCTTTTAGAAAAGTTGCTAGGATAAAATTTAGTGGTTTAATATTTAATCTGTTAATTACAATATGGAAAGGCTGTATAATACAA
>JANHGL010010155.1:39398-76728 GCA_024611195.1 Ceyx melanurus
CTGGGTCCAGTGCTGTTCAACATCTTTGTCAGCGACATGGACAACGGCATTGAGTGCACCCTCAGTAAGTTTGCCAATGACACCAAGCTGTGTGGTGCCATGGACTCACTGGAGGGAAGAAATGCCATCCAGAGGGACCTTGACAGGCTTGAGAAATGGGCCAGTGGAAACTGCATGGGCTTCAACAAGTGAAAATGCAAGGTCTTTCACCTGGGTCGGGCCAATCCCAGGCCCAAATACAGACTGGGCACAGAGTGGGTTGAGAGTAGCCCTGAAGAGAAGGATTTGGGGGTGTTGATAGATGAGAAACAGTGCTCTCACACAGCTCAGAAGGCCAACCGCATCCTGGGATGTATCAAGAGAAGTGTAGCCAGGAGGTCAAGAGAGGTGATTCTCCCCCTTTATTCTGCTCTTGTGTGACCTCACCTCGAATACTGTGTCCAGTTCTGGTGTCCCCACCATAAGAGGGACATAGATCAGTTGGAGCGCGTTCAGAGGAGGAGCACAAGAATGATCCAGGGGCTGGAGCACCTTTGCTACAAGGACAGGCTGTGGGAGCTGGGTTTGTTCAGTCTTGAAAAGAGAAGACCACGGGGTGACCTGATAGATGCCTTCCAATACCTGAAAGGAACCTACAGGAAGGCTGGGGAGGGACTTTTTACTAGAGCAGTGACTGATAGGACAAGGGGAAATGGGTTTAAGTTGAAGGAGAATAGATTTAGATTAGATCTTAGGAAGAAATTCTTCAGTATGAGGGTGGCAAGACTTTGGAATAAATTGCCCAGGGATGTTGTGGCTGCCCCCTCCCTGGAGGTGTTCAAGGCCAGGTTGGACAAAGCCTTGAGTAGCCTGGTCTAGTTGAGAGGCACCCCTGCCCATGACAGAGGTTGGATTAGATGATCTCTAAGGTACCTTCCAACCTAGGCTATTCTATGATTCTATGAAGTAACATTTGTCTAGAATAGAGAAAAATGAATATTTGTAATTATAGTAGCCTTGAAACTCCTGAAATTTACTTAAAATTTCAGATTCAAAATCACTCAGATCCTTGCAAAGGGGTACTAGTTTCTGACATGACCTTTATGAAGTTTCACAAGAGCATAACATGACTCAAAAAATGTTTAGCAATTGCTGCAGCTCTCTAAACACTGAACCATTAGATCATTTCCAGGAGGTCTGGCATTCTGTCACCTGTCAACAACAGTCAACATAAAAGAAGCAGTGAAGAGTGCAGCGTGCTTGATGCAGTTATCCACAGACTTTCTCCCTTTTGAAAGTGACACTGACAAGACTGGAAGAGGCTAAAATGGACAGGCTGTTCTTTTCTCCTGACTCCAAGGAAAAGCAAGGTAGTATTCTGACAGACAGGAATACCCACAGGCAAATAAGCAGTTAGTAACTTGCAAGAATTTACTAGGGCAGAATTTTCGTTATATATATTCAACTCCATCTCTTATCACATTATGAAGTCTGCAGCCTGCTTGCTTTCTCAGAAAGTGTTTTATGATTCATGACAACTTCATCTATAGAAATAAGGTTACTAATAAATAGGCTGTAAGTGATTGCAACTTCAGGACATAAGAGCTACATCTTTGTAACGAATGCCAGTCTTATTTACTCAAGATCAATTTTCTGGATGCTTGCTACTTGTCACAAATAAAACAGTTCTGTGTAATGCATACAGCTTAAATATATTCTCAGATGTATGTTAGCCTTGTCAAGCAAAAAACAGCAACAGAAAATGAACATGTATTGGCAAAATCTACTTTGGCCAAGGTGGAATAGTGTTCAGATACCTTCGGTGTCTACTCTTGGTCTAGGTGATCCTGCTCGGGCAGGGGGGTTGGACTAGATGATCTTTCTAGGTCCCTTCTAACCCCTAACATTCTATGATTCTATACTTGCAACCAATCCAACAAAATACTACAAAACTTCCTTTTAAACTCTTCATTTCTTATTTAATTCAGAGTAGCTAGCAAGGAGCATTACAATGAGGGAAGCAGAGCTATTCTTGTTCATGGCCATTTATGTATAAAATATTTTGTGCAACACTTGCCTGCATATCTGAACACTTGCATGTCCAAACTCCCACTGGAGTGCCCACAACACACAGATTTCCTTGCCAAAATTGCTCAGAGGTATTATGCATTCAAATTAGCTGAGTTAATGGCCTCCTTGCAAACTCCTACAGATGCTGTGCACATCTAAATAATTAGTCATTGCCTCATTTAGCACTTATTCAATTGCAGTTGAGGGAATTGTTTTGTTTCTTAAATTCATTCCCAAAAGCACACATGCCAGAAATGAAAGGAAACCCATGTGAGCTGATTCTGCTTACCACTGTCAGCACCAATGTAGCTTTCAAACAAGCTTGCCAGGAGTTTGTTGGATGATTTTTGAAAAATACCTACTACAGTTTCATTAAGCGGGTCTTTGTTCTTCTCAAGCCACCCAATGATGTTATAGGGAACCTACAAGCAAGGCATTGGAAACAGATCAGAGGCTACAAATATTCCCCTCAAGAGCAGCCAGCATGACTTTTTGTGAAGTGCTGCACTCAGAGAAGTACCAACCACCCAGTTTTTCATCACTTCCTCTCCAAAGCTCTGCTTCTTAATTCCCAGCCTTCTCTTCCTAATGACTGCCAACTGAATCCCACATACACTCCCTTCCAGTCTCTAGATCTTATGGTCTCCATGCAGTTGGCACATGCCATCAATATCCCAGGAACCCGACCAATAAGTGCTGAACTATAAAATGCAAAAGTAATAATTTCACAACAGCATGATACACAGTGGGATAATCAAGATTTTCTGACAAATTTAATGACTAAAAATTGAACTCTCAGACTTTGCCGCAGCTCTCTTCAGTGGAAAAATATGTTCCATTATTAGTACCATAAGGGGATAGAAATTATAATTTGCTTTGCTACATACATTAACAACTACAGATAAACAGCAGGCTTAGCATTATTTCTCCTAAGAAATACAAAATTATCTTTATGTTCAATTATCCTTTGGAATTGGCAACATCAGGTAGGTACCAGCTCAGCTCTGCTGAGGCTTCATATCAACTCTAGCTTGATAAAAATTTCCTGTGTCCCTCTCAAATTCTGCTTATCTGGTCTGAAAACAGAACTTTTAAGCTGAGAAAGTTTTAGCCCATTCACACCACCATCATCAGACTTGTTAACTAAATCTTCACAGCAGAATTAATTGCAGAGTCCCAGAATGGTTTGGGCTGGCAGTTAATTTGTACAGGAAACCAAGATGGAAAGTGAGACGTTGCTATTTTATCATTGTCTGAATCTGACTATAGGAAAAGTGATAAGGCAAAGCAAGGCATATTTTCAGCAAACACACTATTAGCCTTCCTCAGCTGGTTTTATTTTATTTGTGTACCAAAGCCCCAGATGTCCTGGAGTCTGATGGCATCTTACTCTGTTACAATACCTATGCAGACAGAGTAGATACCTGCTTTTACTCCTTACTGTTACTTTCTCCCCCTCCTCATCATTCCCACTTTCCCTTGTTGTGTGCTATGAGCCAAACCCCATCTGGAAGACCAAAGTCTACCCACCAGCAAAGGAACTTACTGAACCAGCATAATGAACAAGTTCAAAGTGAGCTTCATATTTCCTTTTCTTGTCAGGCCTGGGCTTCTGTAAGTTAGGTGACTTGCCAAGATGATTGTCATAGAGTTTAGCTTTGAATGTCATATCTGTAGCTTTTGGGAACATACATTCCTCTTCAAGGATAGACAGGATTCCCAAAGGCTGTGGATTTAAGAACATGGTTGGAAAATGCTTAGGTTGCCTGCTTCAGTAGCTGTGTAGCCTTTAAATTTGATCTGATGGAATTGTAAGCCTGCAAAATTTCTTCTCATCCTGAGGAAGAAGCCTTTGACTATTAATTTTAAAAAGTAACCACATGTTGCAGGAGAGCATAATGAATAAAACCAATTCATTAATACACCTTAGCACTTATATACATACCTTCTCAATCAGATCAATGCAGGCCTGTAGGTCCATACCAAAATCAATGAATACCCAGTCAATGCCTTCCTTCTTATATTCTTCTTGCTCCAGGACAAACATGTGATGATTGAAAAACTGTTGCAGTTTCTCATTAGTATAATTGATGCAGAGTTGCTCAAAGCTGTTAAACTGCAGGAGGAGATAAACATTTTCACCACAGTTAACTATGGCAAAGGCTTTGTGAAACAGGAGTTATTCTGGTGAATGATTGTTCTCACTGTAAAAAAAAAGTCTTTCTTCTACTGAGATGAAGGTAGACCTCTTGGAGATACAAAGAGGTGGAATAGCATATGCTATACACAAGATATTTTCTCTCAAAGAATGGGAACAATATGTTTTCCTAATACACAGCCCAAGGCACATGAGATGTCTTTGCCAAAGGTTGCCACTCTCTTTCTCCCCATGACCTTTCATCATGTCCAACTATGCTAAATGCTGTTTCCTACATCTACTAATGGAAAAAAAAATATAAACTATTTGCTCTACGGATTTCTTGACATTTTGTCCTCTGTTCATTTAGAAATATAACTATCCACCCAAGAGCTTGGTGTCTTTTATGTCTTTTTACGAAGTCTCCACATTAATACTCACATCAAAGATTTCAAAGCCAGCAATATCCAGGACTCCAATGAAGAACTGTCTTGGCAGCTTAGTATCCAAGGTCCTGTTGATACGAACCACCAGCCATTTGAACATTCGATCGTACACTGCCTTAGACAAGGCTCCAACAGCATACAAAACCTAAAACACGTTTCAAAACACCATTGTGTGGAACAGGTTTTGCTACAGAACACGAGGATTTCAGGGAAGAAGTGTATTTCAATCCCTTCTTATGGTTTAAATGAAATGTCACAATAGGTCATCATCACCAAGGCATACTTAATACAATATCCAGTTTCTCCCCTTATTCATGTTGTCTTTTCACATTGTTGTTACATGTACATATGTGTACTAACACATACATAAAGTGCTAGTAAAGTACCTCTTGGGAAACAGCTGGAGAGCAAGAGGAAATGTTTTAATTCCTTACATTGATGTGGAAGTTAGGTACCAAAAAGCTCATGGGTTGGATACCAGCCATGATGTCCAGAGACACTGCCATTATTCTGGGGAGGTCTGTGCTTATGCTGCTCATTGCCATTTGCTCCTGATTTTTGAGGGATGCTATGGCATAAGCAGGTGATAGAAAAGTTTGTCAAAAGTCTCTTTTTTAGCCTGTGAGTGACTACACTGATGGGGTAGACCTACATCCAAACATTTTCTAGTTTCTGAGCCTGCGTCACAGCTTGTCTTCAAACAGCAGAAGATGCTGCAGCACCTTCTGTAATATTGCACAGCTGTAGCAGTGCTAACCCAAGGGCTTTTATTTCTTAAATTAAGAGATATCAGTAAGTGGGTATTGCTTTTAGCTGATCGAGGTCACACAGAGCTTAAAATTACATGAATAATGAATGAGTGATGAGTGAATAAATAATCCATGGCTCAACTCTTCTAGGGAACAGTGCTTATACAAAATTAGATATCAATCTCTGTGTGGTTTTCCTGCACCTGGTTTCCTTGTATGGCTGCTACTAACACATCAGAAAAGTAATCTTATCAAAGGCAGTGTTGGCCATTATTCCTTTGTTATTCACTTTACCAGTTTCCAGTATTTTCACTGTCTGTTCTACCAACTTTGGGCATATAAAATGAGAACAGTTATTAGAGGTACATGTTAATATTTCTAGCAGCTGTCTGTCTCTCTTAGATGTTACAGATGAAACCTCAAGGCTTATGGGACAAATAATCAAATACCCTGAAAGCTTCTCCTTACCTGTTCAACACTTTGACCTTTGGTCACGTACTCGTTGCCAACTTTCACTCTAGGGTGCAGTAAACCCTTAATTAAATCAGAGGAGTTGATTCCCATTAGATAGGCAGCTTTGTCAGCACCTGATGAAGAGAAATAGATTTAAGCTGGCCTTGAACTACATGGAAACATGTCTAGCCAAGGGGGAAAAAACAAAAAACCCCCCAAAAACCCCCAAAAAATTCCATTTCCAAAGAGAAACTGGATAAAGACCTTGCTCTTTTAATTATTTGTGTTAGGTGTGCCAGTAATAGCCCTTGTGATAGAGAAGGTTGTCTAGCTACCTTATACCCCAATTGCTGCAAGAAACACACTTGAGAAATTCTCCGTTTATAGGGAAAATAACCACAGTGGTTTAAAGACAGTTTCAGGTGCAAGAGGAAGTAGAGAAGCAAGACCTTAAGACATGGAAGAAAGAGATAAGGCAACTACTTTTAAAAATTATTTTGTTCAAATGGTCACCAAAGAAAAAGGAATTTCATTGGATTACTCTGTGTCTATTCACCTTTACAAAGCCAGGTTACTCACCACTGAACAAAGCCACTGCTACAAATAAAGCACAGCACTCTTACATAAGCAGGATCTTACACAAGATTGTACAAGATCAAATCAGGCTGCTTTTTTCCTCAACACAGTGTAGGATACATGTCAGACTTTGGATAGTAAGGAGTAACTTTAGGTGTTATTCTTACTTTCAGTGCCATCAGCTTCTGCCTGCTCTTCTCTGGGTCTTTGTTTGAATTTCATGTTCCCAAAGTGCATGATTGCACCTGTGAGCTTGTAGGAACCAGACTTCTCATCTGGTACAAACCCCAAGATGTCCATGGCTTGCTGTATAAAGGAAACACAGATATTTCGTCACTTGCCTGTTCAAAAGCAATGGCATTTTGCAGCCCCACAATCTTCCTTTGCATGGTAGGTGTTACTAACCTGCCAAGGGGTGTTATCTCTCAAAGCAGCTACTTGTACACTGTGAAGACCCAGCAGCAGCTGAGGAGAAGGAGGGGACCTCCCTTTATCTAGCATTTAATATATCAAAATTATAAGGACATTATGCTCATGGGCACTACATGGAGCAAGGCCAGATTCAGAATTATGATAGTTTATTGGACCTCATGCTTCATAGCATGAATGCAATTAAGACCCAGATTAAGGAATAAACAATAAGATTGCTTTCACTTTAGTCTTTCAGTCTTTGAAAGTCACTTTGACTTTGAGTGACAGGACTTAGGTTCTAACCAGCACTTTTCCTCCCCACATATGCCTAATATATAAAGCATGAAGTCAATCAATACAGGCTTACATCTGTTGCTATCAGTTCTTCTCCATCATCCAAGTTGTCCACTGTAACTACTCCTTGTGAGCAAAAGTGGTAGTCATATGGGTTGGTAGATACCAGTAGCATATCTGAAAAAGAACTGCTAAAGTCAAAACCGTCATTCAGGATATATCAAAAAAAGAGAAAATGAAAGATCAACCCTGACATACCTTTGTTTCTGTACAATTGTTTATAAAGCTGGTTTTGTTGTTGTTGTTGCAATAGTTTTGCTTTTATTTTGGTTTTGTGTGTGTTGGTTTTTTTTTGTTTTATCATTAAGTTTTTATTACAACTATAGGGCAGCAACCAACTCTTTCATTCTAATACTCCAATCTGAAGACCAGTATTTAGAGAAAGCATGAAGAACATAGGAATATTGCATACACATCTATTAAGCATGTGTATGCAGCATTGCAGCATAGCAAGTTCTTAATTCCCTTAAAGACCTGCTTTCTGCCTTGCATGACTGTAGGTGTAAAAGTACCATTTAAGTACAGAGGAGAAAAAGATTTTAGAATGATCCATGACAGAGGCAATGGGCATGGTTCCCCTCTTTTATAGAAGACTCACAAAATAACAATTTCCAGGAATATTTGCAGGAGACACTTGGCTCTTGATGACAAAAGTCTGAATATGACTCTCTTGTTCTCAACTTTCATTTTACTTCATCTCCAAAACTAAACATTTAGGTTGTTTTCTAGAAAGCTAGCTGGCTGAAAAAAATACAGGGAGAGTCTTATTTCCCTAAACCAACAGAAAGTTTCATCCACATTCAGCAGACCAAAGTTTGGTCTATCTTTCAATGTTTTATGGACATACACACATACCTACATGTCTAAAAAATGTATATATGTTAAAAATATATATTTATCTATATATGTGTATATAAAATAATATTCTCTAGTCTGTGAACTAGAGAAAGTCTGTGTTACTTTGCTATGCTATGTACTAATTTATCTACATTTATATACCTATATTTAGATATTTATGTGTTTATATAGAAACACTTTTTTTTTTTTTTGACCACTGGTTTCATCCTCTTCAAGAGCCTGCAGACATACTTCTGCTGGCTAGAAAGGTGTGTGCTCTTGCAGAGTATACAGACAGTTTATGAGAAAAAGAGCATTTTCCCAGCATAGGGATTCTAAAATGGATCTCGGGGCAATATTTCCGTGAAACCTTTCCCATAATCATCATTAATTAGGCCACGTAAAAGATAAGAGGATTAGGGACTTGACCATGCACTGTCAGGATAATAAGACTTCAAAACAGATTATGATTGCTATGGCTTAGTGGGAGTTTAGTGCAGAAATGAAGTGGCTCTTCAATGCATTTTATAACATGTGTTTCTCCAGAGCACAAATTAGTCATCAAACCACATCACTTAAATAACTAGTGAAGGTTTTATTCAAAGCATTAGGAGGTGGGAGCAGAGAGACCTCAGCTGCTCTCTGCTCTTCTCCAGTTAAGTCTATGTGGTTGCATTCAGCCAGGGAAAACTTGAAGGGGTAATCACCCAGCAGCAGGCAGTTTTGCATATTCTCCCTTGCTACAGAACACGTTAGGATGCCAGGTTTGACAGTTGGGGCAGAAAGGGGGAACTAGTTTTTCTTCATGGACCTGTAAGCAAATCTCCTGATATGTGAAAATCTGGAAAATTACATTTTTATCACCACAATTGCTTTTGGAGGGACAGCATTTTCCAGATGTTTTAAGACCTTGGATTACTCGAACTGTGAGTGAAGCTTTTTGCCTTTACAATGCAACATATAAAAGATCCTAGCCCAGTTTCATTCCTTTAGAGTAATCTGTAATCTTGCTTCATTTTACATAGTACCTGCTTCAGTTTATCACATAAAAATGGTCTCTGTTGCTGCCATAGAAACAGCATCTTTAAAAGTGAGTATTTGACAGCAGAAGTTCAGTCTTCTCAAGTGGAAACGTAAGGGCCTTTCTGAACACAGCTTTGCTCCCTGCCCCCTCCTCAGCCACTGTCTGATCAGCTAAATATTTGTTCTTAAAAGCTGTAGATGATGTGTTGCTTACCCAGTAACTCTGGTTTCTTTCCTGACAGGATCTGGTAGAAGATGT
The DNA here is from genome assembly GCA_024611195.1 of Ceyx melanurus. NCBI lineage: Eukaryota > Metazoa > Chordata > Aves > Coraciiformes > Alcedinidae > Ceyx > Ceyx melanurus. The sequence goes on from JANHGL010010155.1 coordinate 48,693, forward strand.
GATAGTCTCTTTCACCTGGTTGCTGGAAAATCACTCGGGATTTCTCCAATAAATCTACTCGTACAAAGAAAAAAAAAAAACAACAGTGAGAGAGGCTCTCTAAGCTTTCAGATGAACAACTGTTTGTTTATTTATTTTTTTTTAAAAAAAGGAATTTGCTGCTTACAAATCTCAATATCAGCAGATGACAGCTTGCCTGTGGTCCCAAAATGGATTCGGATAAATTTACCCTAATTCACACAGAAGAATATTCTAATTAGTACATATAGGATACACAGAGGGAAACAAAAGATGCTGCTTGATGCCAGTTGTTTGGCCCAAAAATTCAGTTTATGTTGTCTTTGACTTTGTACAAGCAGATTTTCAATGAGAAATAACAAGCCATAATAATATAGTTTTCCAAACCTAAATCTGCACATACAGCTATATAATCAGCTTGTGGGAAAGGGATATCAGTGCACATATCTGCCAGGCTAAGAAACAGGAATGAATGTAGCTTCCAGTTTCATGATGCAGGTTTACTGTAATGTGGGACTTCTGCCCCTTTAATTTGCATATTCATCTCCCAAAATTTCATAAAAGATTCGTTGTTTTAATTTATCATATTCAAACACATCAGCTCTTTGAAGTAATTAATTTCCATTACAGCTGACAAATTCCTTATATAATTGTGTAGCTTTCCACAGGTGCTTAAAACCTCTAACCCTCTCCACATTTAGTGACAAAGTAGAGCTATTATAGGGAGAGGTAATGCCTTAGGCTACTGGAAAACAAGGCAGGAAAATAATGATATACAGAAGTAGTCATCCTGGGGAAGATCTGCCTTTGCTGTTCATGGGCTTTATAAAGCTCAGTTTAGCTTATCTCCTGATCATGTACAGTTTAAACAATTATTCAGGGTGGATCTTTCTGTTTATGGCTTCCAGTTTCCCAGTTAGGTCCTACTTAGTTTTTCTTCCACTGTGTGGAAATCCAAGCATTTTAGTGGACAAAACGAGAAGCAACTTCCAAAGGGATTATTCCAGAGGTGTTACTAACAGGTCATTTTTTTAAGGGGACAGCTTTATGTTATATTACAGACTTACAAAGCGTGAGGAGTTGTCATTTCTCAGGGTTTTGGCATTTCCAAAAGCTTCTAGGGCTGGGTTTGCTTGAATGATTTGATCCTCCAAGGTTCCCTACAAATCAAGGTTGAAATGCTATTGAGAAACCTACAGGTCATAAGCTCAGCTGTCAACAACTCAGTCATCCATTCACTTAGAGAGAGGACCTCTCTATCAAAGCAATTTAGCTCCACCCTATGGGTGGTGGCACAGTGTGAGGGACATAACAGCAAGATCCTTAGTCAATTATGAATGCTTAAAAAGTCTCGAACATTCCACAGCTCCCTACTGTTTTGCTTTGTAGATCTGATATTTTATGCCTTCTGCATACCAAAGAAATCACCATATTTTTCCCCATGTGCTGTGGAGCATGTGGGGACATCCAAGTGAATGTGTGTAGGAGAGAGACTATTGAAGACAGTGACAAGCACTAAAATGCATTAGATTTGAAAGCAGTCAGACCTTGTAGTATTGGGGATTTTTGGAGATGAGAAATGCATTAACTGTCACTTGTACAAACTTCAGTTTGCTGCTGCAGACTCCCTTAGCTGCCTGCACTCCTTCACTGGGGGAACCATGGGAAGCAAAACGTTGAGGTTTGTGGACCAGCAGAGCCCAGTGCCATTTTCACATGGAAAAGTTAATATAAAAAAGCTGATGACTTACCCCAGTTTTGGTAGCTGGTTGCTGTCAGAAGAGGAACATAATGTACAAAAAAAAAAAAAAAAAAAAAAAAAGATGAAGGACATAAAAAAAGATAAAGATTAACAAGGTTAGATGTCTATTGGGCACCAGCACACCAGTGGGACTTTTTGAAACCTTCCTTCAAAACACATGCACGACTGTTACTTTGCATTCATAGATTCATAGATTCATAGATTCATTCACCATATACCACAAAATAGCCATATGCTGTTTCTACTCATCCTGTTTTAACCCCTGCTCCCAACATCTACCTGGTTCTGCTCTGGAGATGCTTCACAATGAACCAAATGACTAACTAAAAGATTAACTAGCTGGATAGAGAAAAGAGACTGGTGCAAGGTGATAAGAATAAAAGCATGTAAAAGCAAGCAGACATTACTCAGTTTTAGACAATTAAATTGTGCTGCTCCTGAATTCTTGCATTATTTGGGAAAAAAAAAAAAAAAGGAAAAGGGAGGAGGTCATAATGAAAATAAAATAAATATCTTCTAGCTGCATTACCTGTTATTTGCATAATTGTTCCATGAGCACATTGGGTTTCACACCATTATGAATACCAACCTCATTGCACACAGAAAGCTGAAAAACTCAATGATTTTAGAAGGGAGCCTTGCAGGCCTCGGGTGAGTGTATATTAGATTTTGGTGATGTGAGTTATGCATGCAGAATCCAGGCCTGTCTGAAAATTTGGCTTTATAAATACAGTTCCTAGAAATCAGTTAATTCACATGAAAGACTGTTGAGCCTTCAAGTGCAGTGAAGCTCATAGTGAATAAGCTCCCTCATAGCAACACAAGGTAAGAAGCATGAATACAGTAGTGTCTGTAACCTTAGAGAACACTTATAAGCAGAACAGCATATATCCAAAGAGAAATATAGAAAAGCTGATTGTAAAAAAGTCTTTTGTAAAAAATTTGCTCTTTTTTGTGGACAAAAAGTAAAAAAAGCTTTAAACAAAACATACAGTTTAATGAGAAATGATAATCCTAGTCCTTTTGAAGGCTATATTCCATGTGAAAAAAAAAAAAATCACATTTCTTAGTCTTCACAGTCTCCCCATCTTTCTACCAGATTTAACACTATCCGAAACATATCTGACACCCATGAAAACTAAAACTCCTGCAAAGAAAGCATCAGCAACAGGCAGCTGTTCAGAACCATGAAGGGTTTTGCTGCTCTGGAGCATGGCAAGGTCACATGAGCACTGCCTTTTTAGAAGAGCAAGTTCTCAGTAATGCCATGTAGAAGCATCAGCACCCTTCCCCAGCATTTTCTTTCCTCCATGCCTGCTGACGTGCAGCACATTCAGCATGCAGACTTTTGAGGTTAGTTGTACACAGCAGAAACACCCTGGGAGTCTGAAAGGAGGCAGCCACTAGCACACTTACATTCTTTTTACCAGGTTCACCCAGGGCTGCCACTGTGGCAAAGTACTGGATGACACGTTTTGTGTTGACAGTCTTGCCAGCACCGGATTCTCCACTAAAGGAAGGAGGAAGAGAACACAGACATTGCTCAAACAGCTGTAACTCATCCTTCCCTGTCCTGCCAGCTCCTCCCCACACACAGGCTGTTTGCACAATCACTGACTGATTGCTGCAGTCTGTCGTGTTCGGCCATTTCAGTGGAAATCATATGGAATTGACTGAATGAAGAGGTGAATGCCTATGATAGCAGCAACTAGTTCTTCACGTGGCTGGGCTCAGAAATCTACTATAAACCCATGCTATACATGCATACACTGACCTTCATTTAAGGGCAGGAGGTTTTACTAGAAACATCTAGACTGAGGGTCTGAGGCACACCTATATATAGCTAATGAATTAGAAAACATACAAAAAAGCTGCAGTAGTTTGCCAGCATTATCCAGTAGAATATGTGAACTGAGTAGAGAGACACTCAAGTATCCATCTGTCATGCTTGCCAGTAAGTGATGTGTATTTTCTTCTCTGCCTTGGTCATCTTCCTCCCTTTAGATGTGTCTACACAACATTCTTAAACACAGTTTGCAGCAACAGCAACTACATTGAAAAGGAGTCTTCTGTGTCCAAAGAAGACAGTCACAGCCTAAGTTTTTCCTAAGTTTTTACACCAAAGAGTCTCAAATCAGTCAAAAAAGAAGCACTTACGTGATCAGCATAGACTGATTCTCCCGATCTGTTTCATGGGAAAAAAACAAGAAAAAAAAAAGAGACACAAACTTAGTAGGCTGAACAAATTGCTTATTATAATTGCAAATGAGGACCAACTATTCCAGAATCAGCCCTACGGGGACAGGAGGGAATCACATGAAGCAGAGACAGAAAGGAAAAAACTAGTATCACCTAGTCTGATGTCCAACAGTGCAACTTCTAGCCCTGCTCTGAATCCTCCTCTTGTGTTTTGTTAAAGTCTTAGTTTAAAGATCTGTCAGTCATACATGTTCCTCCTGTGTCTGGGAAACTATAATAAAGTAACTTCCTGCCAACAGAATGTTGATTTTCTTACATCTGAGCAGGTCTTTGTTCACATTTAACCCTTCTCCTTCTGCACCACCAGACCAACCCCAGTAACTGTGCTGTTAGTTCACAGGCAATCCTTACTATGAATATGTTCAATTGGCTATGCTGCTGGAACAGCAGCATATAGAGCTCCTGCTGTTAACGGCCTGACTGGAAATAAGCATTTATTAGAACACTTTGCAACTTTAATGCATTTTTAACCAAATTCAGCAAATACTAAAATTATAGCAGCTTCCCCAACATGGTGAGCCTAAATTCCTTTTCTCTTTTAATTTCAGTCATCATGACAGGCTACATATTGGGCAGCCTAGCCATATTTCACCCTTACCTGATCAAAGAGCATCTCTTTGCAGCCACACACCCATCCCCTCTGCCTAGCACCTTCTGTCCCCTCAAAGCTATGGCACTTCACATTTTATTAAAATCAGGTGACAGCAGGATGTGTTTCTACCAAATCTCTGGGATTTACCCTGCCACCTCACAGGACCTGGTGTGAGCACATCACTGCTGCCCTCTGCTGACATACTCTCTTTTTTTTTTTTTTCCCAGTAATTTGAGAGTCAGTGCAAGCAAATTTCACAGGAAAATCTGGAGTTTGTTGCCACAGGGTTGGTACCCAAACCCATGGCAGTCAGTGCAACGCTGACACACAGCAGGTTTGTGAAAGCAATGTGCAGCACCCTAGATAGCTGGCTTTCACTAGCCTTTGGATGCACACATCTTGTGTTAGAATACTGAGCGTAAACTGACAGTAAATTTATTTCTGAAGTTCAATAAATATTTAGACCTGAGGGCATGTCCTTATTTCTGTTACAAAGTGATGAATTCACGCAGTCGAGACAGCTACATCGGTGCACCTTACAGATAATCCACATACAGATTCTCACTGTTATCAGAAGTACAGGTCAAGGGAGTTTAAAAAACAAATAACAACAAAATTATATATATATATATATATATATATATATAAAGCAAAGCCAAATGTGAAAGCAAACAGTGGCACTTACTACGCAGCATGTCATGGTAGGCGTTATCAGCAATGGAGAAGATATGGGGAGGAGCCTCCGAGCGCCTCTTGCCTTTGTATGCAGCAACAACCTCTGACTTGTAGACAGGCAACCACTTGTAGGGATTTATAGTCACACAGAATAAACCAGAGTACGTCTAGAGATGAACACAAAGCAAGAATGAAAACCACATGCTTGAGGGCTAAGAAAAAAATCTTGGTTAATTGAGCAAGACCTGCTGTTGGCAGCTTCTGATTTAAATTTGAATTCTGACTTGAATTTCGGCCCATGATCTGAAGTACTACAGCTACTGGTCTGCTAAGACTTCCTATTGGCAATTGATGTCAGAACTACAGATATTAAACAGTCCTTCAAAGGGGTGAAAGGATTTTCAGAATGACAACTAGAAACAGAAGCAGCCCCTTCAGCAAAACAAAGGAGCAAACAGACCTAATCTGTTTTTCTGCCTTGCTACTCCACAAGAACTGTTTCCTCGGGAAAGCAGTCATTCCAAAAGAAAGAAAAGTGATGGTTTTCCTGTTTGAAACTCATTCGTAAGGAGGACAAACAATTTCCCATTATTAATCTGATGTGGGCAACTGGGAGCAATTTCTGGTGGGTGTTCAGAGAACAACTTCATAGTGTAACTCCCCAAAGCTGTGGAGCTGGTTTTTTTTTGGCTTTTGGAGAAACACAGTTGGTAGAAAACTATTTTTATAGTTGCTCTGTGGGATATCTACATCAGTTAGCTGGAGCCCAGTCATTCGGAGGAAGAATGAGTTTTCAGTTGCAACCCCAGGGAATCAGTGTTAGGTGGTAACTTTTCAGGTACTTTACCCAAGTTGAAACAAAAATCTTCAAAGAAGCCCAGTTATTATATGGGTACAAGCACTATGTGAGCATGGATTAATGAGCTCTATTACATTCTAAAAGTTTCAGATGTATCCAGGTGCTTTCCCCTAAAAATAGCATTAGGACCTCCTACAGAACAGTTTTAGCTTGTGTCCTCAGTCCTATTTTCTAGAAGGAGAAGAAAAACCCCAAGCAGTTAATGGATTAAGTCAAGAAGACAATCTACATTTTCTACCTATACTGATCTGCAATCAAAGCTTTGCTTTAGGGCATATATATGCCTACAGGGGTTATTAAAGCAATGCAGAAAATGTTTAACAATCAGAATTTAAATGGGAAAAAGTTTCATTCACTCCTCTAATGAACACCAAAAGAGAAGAGGGACTGACTAGAAGATCTACAGGCTGATCCCCCTGTCTGATTTCAGACAGAATTGAATGCAGCAAACTGAGAACAAAAGTTTGGCCTCATAAAATTAGATGCTACTGAAGCTTGATCAGGTGCTGACAGAAATTATGGTAATGATGTCATGGAGAAGATACAGAGCAAGGGAAAAGGCCAGAGCAAAACAAGACAGATGTCAACCCTGAAAAGGAAGGGAATAAAATTACTGAACTAAAGATAGAAAGGCTCATAAACTTAAAAGAAGTCATGTGTGTGCACTAAGCTTAAGGCATTTTTTCTTAACAAGAAAATCTCCATGGGTGGTACTGACATAGATTAATATTAGAAGAGGAAAAATAAACTAGGTCTCCCCAACGCCTTGATTGATGAAACCTTGTCCCACAACACCCCTCTTCTAGTCAAACAATCAAAACCAAAGAACTAGATATCATCTTATTAATTCACTTTTGTCTGCCTGTATTCAGACAGAAGCCAGCTCTAAGCAAATTCATTCCAGAGATGAGCAAGGCCCTCAATTTTGTGACTTAAAGTTGTAAACTGAATATGAAGAACACATGTCCGAAGATGAAATCTGCACTTGAAATGCAGATTTCTAAGTAGACTCTTGTAATGACCCTTACATAGATCATCCAGTTGCTGTAACGCTTCCTCAGGTTGTACAACACAGATGCCTCATTCAGATGGGTCAGCATAGCCATGTCTTCAATCATGTCAAATTTGGGGGGGTTCATTGACTGCACATCATCTTCTTTTATAGTCATGGTCTGCAAAGACAAATAGGTATGGCAACACTAGAAAACACAGGGATTTTCTGTTGTTTCATACATCTTAGAGGACAAGATTTTTTTTTTCCCCTGCAGAGGGAAGTCCTTCAGCTCATATTCAGCCTATGTACCTAATACCATTTGTTTTTTTCTGCTAAGAGAAGAATGAGAAAATGCTGAGATAAAATTAAGCAGCACAAAAGTATGCCCACAAAAGGAGCTATGGGATTCAGCTACAGCTTGGGCTTTTACCTCTGGGGGCCAAACCAGAACAGGCTGGTTGCAAACCTGTGCTCACAGACTGCTCTTTGCTCTGTGGTGGCTGGTGCTTGCTCACCCACCCACCACGTTGCTGGTTTTCCCTTGGTGCTTTTACACGTGTCATTTTGATACAGCAAAGGTTACTGGGGCTTCCCATTTGTAGCCCATTTCATGAAGCTTAAAAGCATCTGAGCTTAAAATGTGACAGGCAATTTCTAGAGCTTGTCACTCTTGACCTTGCTAGTCATGGGTGAGATAAAAACTGTTTTGTTACCCTTCCATCTGTTGTCTCCACAGTCACTTTGCCACCGCTCATTTCTGTAATTTCAGCTTCAACATAGGCTTTCTTATCATCAGGAACCCAACATTTCTTCTTTCCTGGGAAATTAAGGAGATTAAGGGTTCACAGCCTTGTGTCAAACAGTAGCAACATGCCCAGCTAAGTGAGATTGCTGAGCTGCTTTTTCTGCATGAGCAACATGGAACTTAGGGGACTGCAGCAAATCGACAGTGCTGGTGAACTGCCTGCCAAAGCAGAAGGCAAAAGGGCTCCCAAATGCTGTCTCTCCTTTGAAACTACCACTTGTCTTCCTCTAGATCCTTCCTGCACAAGGTGTCAAAATATTTCACAAATGCTGGCTAAGCTTCAGCCTCCATGGGAAATCCATAATCATTACCACCAGTGTGCAGATGGAGGAACTGAGATCCAAGCCCAAATTAAGGCATTTGCTAAAAAGTCACACAGAGTGAGGAATTCAGCCCACATAGTTTGCCTGCCAGCTATCAGATTTTACCTTATTCCTGCACATTCTTCTGAGGTTTGTCTTGAAAAACAACGATTTCAGTAATTCACATTGAGTTATGTATGGGGTTTCTCAGACTTTAGGTCTTTAGTTACAGCAACTATTCTGAATAGCAAAATGATTTGGTTATGGTTTGGTTTTTTTTACACTTACTACTACACCTCTGGGTTCATATAAATCCATTTAATGAAAAAGAAATTAAGGTAAACTAAAAGCTATCACTGGATTGTCATACAGCCTGCAAATGGAACAGATGTACAGGTACAATGTAAAGAGACAGCTGCTCAGGCCACAGAACCTCTCTTGTTACAGGGGTATCTGTGTGTGGTGTTCTTCCTTCAAAATGACAAAGCCTTGATACCCTCTTTAGAAGAGCAGTACAAATAGGCTTTGTTTCTAAGTACAATTAATTACTTCTCTACCATAAATTGATAGATTATTTCTATTTAGTACTCCCTGGTGGGTATTAATAGCTTTTCAGAACTAAGAAACCAGAAGTTGGTTGAACCAGCTACCTCAAACAACTACAACACCAGAAGCTTTGCATCCTGCTTTGCTCTGCATTCCCAAAACTCCACTTGGTTGTAACCCAAATCCCTCTTAACCAGCTACTGGCAGCATAAGGGGTGGAGCAACTCACCATCAAAGGCCACAGTCTGTGCCTTCATCAGCTCCTTCTCACTCTTTCGGAGGAAGGGAGCAGCTTCCCCAAATTCTGACATATCAATCATCTTGGCAAGGATTCAAGGTGGCACAGCTCAAAGAAGACAAAGAAAGGAACCTGGTCTACCAAAGAAAGGGAGGGAAGAAAAAAAATCATTTATTTTATGGATGATCTGAGGTGTTCCAAAGCAAAACAATGTAGCAGGTGGCTGATCAAAGAGATGATTAATCAAAACACAAATATCTAACACAGATCTGGGGCTGTAGTGAACCCTTCAGTTAAACCCTTTCCTGGCTCAGTTCATTGAAAGTCAGACAGATCTTGTGTGGTTCAAAACCTCAGCATGGGTCACAGTTATCTCCACAGGAGAATTTAATCTCTTCTTTGTGACACAAATGGTGCTTAAGAGCAGAGGATAAAAAGGACCACTTGAAGCTGTGATTTTGAAAACCACTTAGCGGGGGCATGTTTTGGCCTCTTTCAAATTCACCTGGAGCAGGGTATGCTCACCAGCACATTTCCCTGGGGACATGACACTCAGCCACTTCAAGCATCACTCTGGCAGTTTTCTAGGAATCACGGAGTAAGACTTCACTGCTGCAAACTAGGAACTGCTGCAAGGGTGTGCATTATATCCCTGGTGCAGCTCCAGGGATGCACACCCACCCTTGTGCTGGAGAAAGGCAGTACTGGAGCTGGAAACAGCCCTGCTCCCTGCAGCATCCTCCTCTGGTTGCACGGATGAGCACGTTACAAAAATCAGGGCTTAACGAGGCATGAGGAGGTCCTGTGCTGATGCAGCTTCTCCAGTTGCTGGTATCTCTGAGTCCCCCAGTTTGGGTATCCCCATGCAACAAAGCATGACAGAAGGCAAGTGAATCTGTGGTATTTATGCAGGGGCTTCATAGCTCTTTTGATATGAGAATATTAGTTCAGTTTAATACCTGTACTTGTTTTCCTCACATGACAAGGCCAAGGTGTTTAGGAGTCTTGTATAAAGAATGAGAGGTCAGATAGATGTGCTGGGTTTGTACTGCCATGCACTTAATTTGATTATGTAGTCTCTATTGTAGATAGATATATATATATATTTTTCACACATACATATATGAAGTCTTTCACACACACATATGTAAAATATACAGGGTGCTGTCAAGAGAATATTAACAAAAAAGTTCAACTGTAAAAGGTTACACATACACCTGCATGCACATGCAATTTTAAAACTACAGATTTAGTTTTCTTTCAATTTAAGCACCATTTGATTACTGTTCAAAGCTGTACAAGAGGCCCTCAGATATTACTTCTTTTATTTACTGTGAATTATCCAGAGCAGCTGGACAAATTTTTAAGAGACCTATCAAGACAGATACTCTAATCTTTCAAATATTAATTTATTTTTTAAATCCTGGCATGGATAAAAAAACTCTTTAGCAACCAAGGTTTTGTTTGTTTGTTTGTTTGTTTTAACACATTCCTCCTGGGGAATGTAAATCCCTAAGACAGAAGAGCTGCCAAACATTTTACATTCAGCCCTCTCCTGCTTTTGCAGTACAAGCTTGAGACCTTCTGTCTTGTTCCTGTAGAACAAAAACATTCTTCCTCAGAACTAGCCTTTTTTCCCTGTTAAAGTGCCTACATAAGCACAAATATCTCCAATTATTTTAACATCACCTTGAGTTATGTCTTAACTCGAAACTACCGTGGCAAAGCCTCTCACAAGGGTATGTGTATTAGCTCTAGTAGAGCAATGAAATTACATCAGTTCATACATTTAAACAGAACAGCATTAGAGGATGTAAGTGTCATCTCACATTAACTGTGCAATGCCAGAGGAGCTATTCCAGTGTTAATCTCTGAGACTCAGGACAGATTCTCACAAGTCCTAATATTCACTGAAGTACTCTAAACCACTTCTGTGCAACCTAGCTCTGTTTGCAGCCCTCTTGGGGAGAGTTACTCAGCTATCACCTTCTTATCTCTCTCTTCTTTTTTTTTTTTAATCCATATATATCCAGGGTGAATCACTATGGCAAGCATGTCATGGTGTAAAGCAGCTGGGCAAAAATCCATTTTTCTTCAAATGTCTTAGGTACTCAGAATTAGGAGAGAGCCCAGGCAGCACACATTTTGTGGATGCAGAGAACTCAGTGAAGCAAATCCATTGCTAGACATGAGAAATTGGAAATGTGGTTTAGTTTACGTTCACTAAATTATTTGTAAAAGGCAGTATAGTCAGGAAATACAATGCAGAGCTAAAGACGTTTGTTTTTGTTTTCAATCTGTTCTAGCTAACAAGAAGAGCTAGCTGTTGTATACGAACCTTGGAAGATCCTTGAAAACACCTACTCCCTATGGAAAGCCAATATTGATGAAGTCAAATGGCACACCCAGGAGCACCAACAACTTGTTCTGTTGGTTCAGACTTGGAAAGGAGTCTTTCTTTGCTGGGGCTGTGGGAAGAGCTCCTGTAGTAGTAACAGCACATCCCCAATAGCAGTGATATTCCTCAACAGGGAGCCCAGTAATTCTCCAAGGGCTGTAACTCAGGTTGGATTACAGAACTCCTTGGACTAATGAGCTGCTTAAAGTTACAAACTTCATAAGTCTTCAGCTCTTTTGGTTGATCGACAGAAAATATGACTGGGTAATCAGTCCATCCATATGCATAGTTACAAGGGATATGACACTTTCCTGGGTGGTTATTCTAGCTGGCTGAATGAATGAGCTGATGTTAGAGGAAAAAAACCCATGTATTTGCCATCCCAGTCTTCAACCAGCATCCTAGGATGTCTCTCATAGGCTATAGGTTTAGTGATGTTACTCCTACATTCTTAAGCCACATGAAAACCTTAGTCACATCAAAACCACAGCACAGTGTTAGAGCACAGCTGGCTACCCCCATTTAGAAGTGAGAGAGGTTGTTACTCACCCTGGAGAGCACACAGAAAGTGTCACGACTCTGCCTAGCCCAGACTTTATATGCCCTGCTCTCAAGGTCACTGGCAATAACTGTTTAAAGCATTCGTTTTCCTCCATGCCTATATTTGTCCGACAGATACTGGGTGAGGAGACAATGCCTGAGGAGGGGACACATGTGGCTGTGCCCTGGTGAAGGGGGGTGGGGGGCAGGAATGTCAGCTGGGAGCCACACCATTCTTGCTCCATGACTTCATAGAAGAAGCTTATCCTGCTTCTGTATCTTTCACAGGGGGAAATACTGCCTTTCCAAGTGCCTCAGAACTTCATTACCATGGGATTGAGAGGGGTTGGGGGAGTGGAAATGAAGTCTATTCAGCTGTAACTCCTCTAGATTATGAAAATCAAACCTTCATGCACAAGGGACAAGAGATTATAAAGGGAATTTGGCTTTGTGAGCCAAACTGCCTTCAAGCAACAAAGCTAGGATGTGAGTTCTTAGATCCTGGTCAAGTGCTCTAAATCCCATTTTTAAAAGCCAAACCTAATGGTTTGCTCAGGTTTGGGATACATGGATATTCCCCAGTTTATGAACAAGGCAAGGCAGTTAAAAAAATTTAAGAATATATTGATTTTACCTGGGAAGTTAATCACAGATAATGAACAAAGTAGGCATCAATTTTAGTGAGTACTTTGCTTCAGGAAACTCCTTTATGAGACACAGTTTAGGCAATGTCTTGCCTTCTTTTTGTAAATTATTTTTTTTCCTGTAAAACAAGTACCATAAGTAACTCAGGGCTCATTTCACTTCAACCCATAAATAGCAGAACAATTGACATATCCCGATGGATTTGCTTTTACCAGCATGGGTAGATATACAGGCTGCCCTTGGGTCTAGCATAAACTGAATGTAAAAGCACAAAGGAAAATAAATATTGTGGAAAATACTTATTGGCCACAAAAGAAGACAATAGATTAGGGCTTTAGAAAATCTCAATTCTGAGGAAGCAAGGGGGAGCAGGGAGGGAGCTTATCCACAGCTTCACTGAATGCTTAGATACCCACAGAAGCAAGTGGTTTGGTTTGTGAGCAGGCAAGAAGAGAAATGTTTGCACACTGAGTTGGCTATTTTTAAAGCTGTTGTCCTGATGACTGGCCAGGACAGGTTGCACAAAGCAGGCTTGTAAGAAAGGGAGGAATTTAGGGAAGTGATAGACTCAAAGATTGATGTGGAAGCTCTGAGGATCAGACTGCTTTAGTAACCTGGTATTTTTAGCATCTGGGGAATGCAACCCTTAAGTTGGGGAGAGGGTCTCCTGCTAAAGCTAGGGGTGAAGCTTTCAGTCTTGGTCTAGATACAGCTGTGAAAGGAACCTGCACTCAAGCTACATCACTTGACTGGCTGTTGTTCTCTCCACTTTGTTTCCTTACTCCAGACTCACCTCTTCTAGCCTGCTGGTTTAGAGGCGTTTGGTGTCCCACAGCTTGGATGTATGGGATGGATGTGGATGTTGGCTCTGACTCCTCACTCTTTTGCTTTATATCTGGAAAAAAAAGAACTAGTGATCTCAGTTGCTTAGGTGAACAGTGAATGATTCTGTAAAGCTTAAGTAGAGGCCCTGATCACATGGTTTGAAACAAGGTAAATTGCTTGCATCACCGAGATATATGAATGTTGTTAATTGCTGTGAAGACTGAGAACATGATTGTTTCCTGCCATGAGGGTGTAACATGCTGATACTCTCTCCCTCCTGCTCCTCTCTCACACTACCAATAACTTTACTTCTCAACACAGCATTCCCATTACCACCTGCTTTGCTTAGAAAGCAGCATCTTTTCTACAAATATCACATTTTTTCTGTTCTGCAAATATTCAGCTTTCATCAATCCTCCATGAACACTACAATCTCACTCCCACGCCACCCTTTACTTTTTTGGGGGGCTGCAAAATGCAATTTCAATGCTTGTGTCACTTAGAAAGGGACACAGCCAGCACTGGTTGAAACACAACCAATTTATTTTCCTTGCTGTCCTGATGTGAATTGATACTGCACGTTAGTCCTGGTTTTCTGGAGCTTATTTGCTTTCTTTTAACATCAACTAGAATATGCACATTTCTTCCATGTTAAATTTGTAACAGTAGCAACCAAAGACATTTGTCTTTTGCAGGGGCTACTTTTAGAAAGGTTAATACTGGTCACTGTTTCTAGGGAAACAAGGGACTTTGATAAGAAGCCCTTGTGACTAACCTATTTTTAATAACATTGCATATTGGAAAGGAATGCAGTAACATTTTTCAGTTCTAGACACAGATAGTGTCAATATTGTGGTCTTATCTAGACAAGTTGGCACCTGGAATCTGCTAAAACCCAGTTATGAACTCTCTCTATTTGCATAGAGACCCAACTAGCTGTGGAGGGTTTTTTTTTGACAAAAGCTTGCCTTTGGACTACTCTTAATAAAATGTGCACTGAACTTAGCACTCCTGAAAAGCAAGCTCAATGAGTTAGAAGGGCACTAGTTCAAGGTATAGATGCTTGGAGAAAGCATCCTCTGGACTGCTCCGCAAAGCAAGTGCAAAGACTATCCCTCTGCAGGATGCAACTGACTGTATCTAAAGAGATTGAGAATCTATTCTTTACCTCGAGGGGGGTTTTGGTCACTGGTCCTTGTTGCCGTTGCAGTCTGTTTAAAGGACAAATGGGAAAGAGCCAAAATGATCTGCTCTTTGAAAGAGAAAGGTCATCCGTGTGGGAATAGTTTTGGCAGAAGAAAAATATGAACGTTGTACCCAGTAACAAATATAGGTCCATTCTGTATGAGTGGACATATTTTCTCTTGTGAAGAATCGTGGTTTAATTCTTCAAGCTGCTGATGCCCCAGAGAGAAATTGGAGGGGGAGAGAGAGGCTTAGCTTTAAAAATAGTTGTGCTTTGCTACATCTCTAAAGGATGAGAAAATTGGCACTAAATAGTACATTTAGAGTGTGTTTAAGACAGCTAGATCTGCATTATTAGAACCAAAGATCTTCAGGTTTCTGCAAGCCTTTGTGCTTCCTCTTCTGCAGTGAACACTGTAGGCAGTGGACACAAGCATCTGCAACCTAGAGAGGTAGTGGCAGCTTCTGTTCACTCTCTTTTCAAAAAAATAAGATTTTAATAGCTTCCTCCACTTAATTTGCTGATGGCTACTGTGTGGTGTGACAGCATAAAGGAAATGTAAATGTCTCTATAGAAAGCATCTGCTTTCATGCAAACATGCCTGGGGAAATAATTTCTAAGCCACCAAAAATGTTTTAAGTGCTTTTTAAGCCACTGAAATCCATGATCTATTGCTATCAGTATGCAGACCCCTGAAACAGGATACCTCTTCCTGCTTTGAATGCTTGAAATCACCAGTGAGCACAAAGAATGAATGCACACCATAATAAGAGGAGAGTAGCCATTCTTATTAGCTTGGTAGCACACAGCAGCATCTGTCCCCTGGCCACGCTGCCAGCAGGCCCCTGCCTCTCATCTTGTGCCAGCTGCTGAGCTCTGAGCTGCATTGGCACGCTCCCCTCCTCACCCGGGCTAGGATAATAAACATTTCAGAGCTGTCATTGCTGCCTTTCCCCTGCTGACATTCAATCATTACGGTATCTTAAGAACGTTCTAATAGGTCAGAGTTTTAATGGGAGAGCTCGGCGAGACTGACAGCGTTTTGAGAGAGGATTAACAGCACTGATAAATCAACCTCAAACTCACTCAGCCCTAAGAAAAATAGGAAGGTGAAAGCAGGGAAAAGGCAGCCTAGTTAAAGAAATGGTCTCAGCTCTGGAGATATACTTGGGAAGGGAAAGAAGATTTTTGTTATGTGCCTTCTCACTCTTCTCTCTACAAAAGCTGATGTTCCCCCCATTCCCTCTCTGAGAAGTTTTCACTGTCCAATAACCTTGAGCCTCTCATCTCAAGCATCAGGTCAGAGAGTATAGAATGTTCAGAATTGCAATGGATCCTTTTCCCTACTTTCAGGTATCCTTATAAGCAATTTGCAGGTTTTTTTACCCCCACCCCAACCTTAATCTGCTCTTCATCAGCCACAATCACTGGCATAAGGCAGGCAGTTAAAAGCCCTAATAATGCACATAAGTAGTTGAGGTTAATCTTTTCAGTATTCATTAACTAAGCATTTATTTGCACAGCACGTCATTAGAATTACTGCAGCCCATTCACCAGTTCTTTTATGCCCTTCTAAGCTGATAGAAATTTTTTAGCCTTGATCAATGCAGAAAAAAAAAACCAAAAAACAAATCCAGAGTCTGCCTTTCAGGTATGAGCAGAAGTGGGTACAGTCTTTGCTGATTGCCTGGTTTTGCTGCCATGGAGGTTTACTTGAACTCATGGCAGAAAGTAATACCCGAATTGTAACTCTAAACTCTCTGTCAAGGATTGTTGTCCATCTTGTGTTTACCTTATGCCAACTGCAAGCTATACTAAAAAAATATGTGGTGACAGTTTAATTGGTGAATTAATTGCCATGGGGAGTTACTTTATTAACATTGCAAGTGCTGACAGTATATCCATGTGATTGGCACGGCACTAAATTGCAAGAACACTGCAGGAAACAGACAGTGGGAGCTTTTCAGCATTTCACAGAATCACTATGGTTGGAAAGGACCTCCAGGGTCATCAAGTCCAACCTTTGTCCTAGCATTTCTCTAACCACTCCACCATATCCTAGAGCGCTGCATCTATTTGTTCTTTAAACACCTCCAGGGATGGTGACTCCACCACCTCCCTGGGCAGCCTGTTCCAGTGCCTAACTACCCTCTCAGTGAAGAATTTCTTCCTAATATCCAATCTAAACCTCCCCTGATGCAACTTGAGGCCATTTCCCTTCTTCCTATCATTACCAATTGGAGAGAAGAGACCAACACCCCTAAGCAAGGACAAGACACCTTTTCTTTCCAAGCACAATTACATCAAGCCGGTCACCTCCACCAGAAAACACAGTCAGCAAATCCTCTTGAAAAAATCAAAGGTGGGTTTTAAAGAATATTTATTTCTAAAGGTATTGCTTTCTGCCATGAGTTCAAAAAAAGCACAGATCTGTGCCTCTCACAGCCTAATGACTTGATACTTCTCATGAGTCAAATTTAAATGCCTCCAAAAATGGCAATGACATCCTTTTCTCCAGCAGTAAATGTTCTGGCACAACTGGCTGGTGTGTGCATATGAAAATATATGTGTGTGTGTGTTGTTACATATATTTATATGTCTGTGTTCATAGTTAAACATAGAGAACTATAAATGTGAAAACAGGTTTTCTTTTCTAACCTCCCCCCTCCCAGCTATGATGATCCACACAGCTTAATACTAGCTTAGCACTACAACCAACTTTTCCCTTGTAGACCTGATGAACTGATGCAGCAAATTGGTGCTGTGCTGCAGCCAAGCCGTAGTAGACTACCACCACTGCCCTCTCCCCTTTCTCTGCACCAGACTTTTGCTACTTAGGATCAGCACCAGACTGATGATAGGGCTGAAATTCTGCCACCAGTAAAAGCCCTGAAGCATTTTAGGCTCAGGTTGGTTTTTTTTGTTCTCTGGTGCCTGTGCCTTGCTTAAGCTAGAGGGGAGAATGGGATCTTAACAATAACTCCCACAAGAAAACAACATTTTAGTTATATAATTATAGAAAGTCATATTTTTTTTTAATCATCACCAATGTTTTTCAGAAAATCCAAATTTACAGCAGAAGGCTTAGCTGCAAAATTTAACATGGAACTTTGACGAAAATATAGGCTATTTTAGGGTATGAAAATCTGCTATGGAAATAAAGAAAAAGAAGTTTTATTTTTAAAGTTGGATTATTTTGCCTCTTGCCTGTCAAGATATACTGGTCCTAGTGGAAACTCTGGCCCTTCTTGTTGCATTGCAGTTGATGGTCAGGGATTTTACAGAGCAGAAAAAAAAATCTTTATTACCATCCTCATCCAGATGTGCACCAGAGCCACAAAGAAGGAATTGCAGAGCTTAAGTGCAGATGATTTCCACTGCATTACCAGTGTGGTCTGGATACCTACCTTCTTCCATTTTTGACACACCTTTGTGCTTCAAGATTTGCAATGAATACATCCCTCAGGAAAAAGAAAAATAATACCACACACACACGAAAAAGAAAAAGACATACAGAAATTACTGACAGCTTTTTAGGAAAGGGAAGTGCCAAAGGTTGAGGCAACATCCATAAAAACAATGAGGCATTAATTCCCACCACTTTATCTGTATAGAGTTACAAAGATAACCTTCAAAGTAGAAGGTCAGAGCAGTCTGTTCATGATCACACTGCTGGACCAGGAAAAACCACCAGGCAATGGGGCTGCAAGACTCTTAGAGTGCTCTCAAAGTGGGTCCCACTCTTTTCCATAGGGAGGCTGGTTTCTCACCAGAGGGATCATCTCACTCACATTTCCTTTAAAATGTAGGACGTTTATCTGTGTAAAAAATAATGGCAAGTTTTTCTTGCCTGACCAGTTTATTCTGAAGCAAAAATGAGAGGGGAAGATTTTAGATAGTAGAAAGAGAAGGAACAATAGCACTAAGTGGCACTATTGTTCAAAACAGAATAAGTAGATACATTAAAAGATGATAGCAGTGTCCATTATGTTTCAAGTTACATTGCAGGGAAATTTGTCTTGCTCTTCACTGGACACATAGACTTGAATTTTAGCCATATGCAGCAATCAGAAAACTATCCTGAATACACCTAAACTACTTATGGTTTGCTATTGCCACACAGGGTGTCTGTGCCTTGACGTGACAAAAGCACGCAAATTGGAGTGTTACTCCAATCAGTAGAACCTGTTCCAATGAAAGAATCAGAGAGGAGACACACAGATCCATTCCCCAGAAATAATAAACCAAATGCTATTTAAGATGGAATCCAACCGTGGTCTCCAATTCTATCCCATACTCATGCAATGCAGACAGCTCATACCGATTTGATCAGAGCACAAAAAGTTCAGAAAAATCCCACCTAAATAATTCCTTAAGCAGAAAGAACATGTGATTTCAGACTACAGCTTCAAAAGAGGTTTTGGTGAGCCTTAAAAACACGAGTATGAATGAGTGCTTTTGTACAGCTTATGGAAAGGAGGTTGGAAAGGGACTAATGAAACAAAAACTTCCACTCTATCTTATACTTCATAGCACAGCCTGTTTGTTAGCCCTAACAATGTGTGACATGTCACATGAGGCTCTGCTGAGCTCCAGACACTAAAACACTGATAAAGTTGTAACATGGAAAAAAGGGCCATCCAAGTCCCTTCAGAGCAGCCAAGCTCTGGGAACCATCACTGCCTGCCTTAATCCAACTATCTCCACTGTGTCTCCCACCACCATTATCAGAACCAGAAGTGAAAAGATATTAGCAAGGGAAGATATTTCTGCACAGCTTTCTTTCACTGGATAGGATTTGACTGACTTCCATTGTCCAGGTCAGCAGCAAAAGACTGAGGAGGAGACTGTGTGTGTGTGTGTGTGTGTTTGTGTAAGAGGAGGTGTCCAAGGACCTGAGCCAGCCATCCTGCCTGTAATGGCATGCACTCAAAAGAGCAAGCCTAATTACAATTAATCTGCAATGCCTTAACATATTAGTATAATTTAGTTTTCCTTAGCATCACTTTCTTTCTCTCCCTACCCTCACCCAAAGACAAGATGATCTAGGAGCCCATCTGCAAAATCCCTTCACACCATTCTCTTTCTGGGCTTGGGGAAAAGGCAAAGCAGGAGAACACCAGGAGAGCTCAATGCTTGTGGCTCTACATTTACAAAAGACAACCATATATGGACAAGAAAGAATAATCAGCAGGAATTCTTTCAACATCCATATAAACATAATATAATATAATATAATAATATAATAACCCTCCTTTATTCATTACTGTCTCAGAGACCCCCTTCTCCCTCAGAATAACCCCCTCATTGACACCACAGGATGGGCACATCACCTTGGCTGGTTTTAGAACCTTACAAAACATATTAAGCACTGACATGCAATTAATAATTCTCAAGATTCAACACTTGCCGTGTCTATCAGAATTTCTTTAGAGATTTGAAATACCAAAAAAGGAATCCACCTTTTCTAAAACAGTATCTTCCAAGCCATAAAGGGCTCTTAAATAAAAGCTAAAAAGATTTTAAAGTCTGTGTGAGCTGATGATAGGAACGGATCATTAACATTAAAAACACAAATATACATCCTCCTGTACTAACAGTATTTCAGTCAGTCTAAGTAAATCCAGCACAGTACTTATGCATTTAACTTAAATTAAAACATATATCAAGGACAGAATTACATTTAGGAATATGACAAAAATGCTGCCATTAACCTCAAACCAAGCATTACTGCTTGAGGAAATTAAGAGATTAGATAAAAAGAAACACAGCTAAATTGGAATAAGAAACATATAGTTAAGGAGCTCACAAAGCCTTCACATTGCTACGTAGTGATGACAAACTGTGACTAAGACATCTGAATGCTTGTATCCCTACAAGCTTTTTTAAAGCTGATTCCACCTTTCTGAATTCATGGAATGAGTAATCACTAGCATTCATTCATTTTATCAGGCTTTTGTTTTCCTTCTCTCCCCATCAGGAAGTTCCCATTTCAAAGTGACTACATGGAGACTGAAGAAGGAACACCAGCTGGGGCTCCTGCACAAGATTTCTGGCCTTCTGGAAGAGCCGAGTGCCAAGCAACAGAGAGCTATTTTAAGTGCAGAGTTACTGGAGCCTCACAAAGCAGCCCATTCCACTCACAGGTTTAGCTTTTCATTTGCAGTAGAAAACTGGCTTAGGGGTTTGTTTGGCTCTTTTATCTCTTTTTTTTTTCTTTTTCTTTTTTTTTTTTTTTAAGGCAGGACATATGCAGAGCAATGGTGTGAAGATCTAACTTTGAGTCCTGCCATCACCAAACTTCTGGTGCTCTCTGTGGTTCTCCCTCATTCCCAGCAGCAGATGAGGTTTCAGTAATACAGAGGACATTTCATGCAGAAAGATGCAAGCCACTCAATCATTAAACCATTTATCCCTTAAATACTAAGTGACTATGTCACCCTCAATAAAAGTTTCCTTATCTCTGAAATCACAGTGGAGCTATTTCAGAATTTTTAGCCTGGCTGTATTCTATATGTATCATTAAATACAGCCATTGCCAATAACTTGCCTTAATTATTAACTGATTTCTTCATATCCATGCAGGCAGATGATTTCAGTTATTTTTCATCACATGGGAAGTTCCAAGTGTCTGTTTTATTCCATTAGGATAATTCAGAACTCAGTTAAATCCACAAACGCTTAGTTCTTTAAATTACAGTTTTTAATTAATTTGAACTCAGGCTAATTAAAAGATTTTCAGATTGCAACAATCTAGCCCATTTTTCAAAAGACAAGCTTTTACATCTGCAGCAAATATGCTCTATTTTTCATTCAGATTAAAGATTCAGCACCTACTTCGAGTGTAAAACCCAAACCTCTTCAGCCTTAACAGTGGAATTACAACTAACAAGCAGGTAATAAAAGTGCTCCATCAATTTGGACTCTAAGCTACAAACTCTCTCTTGAGAATACCAATGTCTGCTGCTCCCAGACTAAAATCTGGGCACTCCAGGAGGAAGCAGGGGCTTCAGCTAGAGCCTTTGGTGGTACCAGCCCTGACTTAATTCCCCTCACCTACCTGCTTGTGCAGCACTGTATAAAGGGGGAAAAATAACACCCAGCTCTGACAACCACCTTGCAATAAAATAAGGGAATTATATTTGCCACAGAAACAATAGCTGCAGTGGATAACTTATAAAAAGGAAAGATGGAATACCTGAAGTTTGTAGCCAACAAAAATCAGGTTGTGGTTACACTATAAATCTCTTCCCACCACAGTTACTTTTGCCTGATCAATTCCAGTCACATTTGACAAAGGGAAAGTGTCTCCACTGACAGTTCTACATGTCAGTAGCTGGCTAGAAGCTGGACTCTGAAGCCAATATGGGCAGAATTTGGTTTATATTCCCTGCACCAAAGATTGAGGCAGTTTACACACCCGTAATTCCCAAGCCAGCATCTTGACCTTTTTTCTCCACCCTAGAAGAAAAACCTCCCCAGGGACACGGCAGAGCCCTCATCACTGGAAGGTTTTGTGATGTGATTGGACAAGGTGCCAGGTAATCTTACCATGAAAAGTTGTACCAGATGATCTTCAGGATCAGATGCCCAGGGAGGTTGTGGAGTCTCCATCTCTGGAGACACTTAAGACCCGCCTGGATCTTTTCCTGGGTGACTTCGTCTAGGTGACCCTGCTCAGGCAAGGGGGTTGCACTAGATGATCTTCTAGGTCCCTTCCAACCCCTAATATCTGTGAATCTTTCTAGATCCCTTCCAACTAGGGCTGTTCTATGATCACTAAGGGCACACAGGTGAGGAGACACTTTCGCACAGAGCAAAAGCAAGAAGGAAAAGGGGCTGATCCCACAGTACACAAGTTTTGCTGCTTGCAGCCCACACTGCTTTAAATGCATGAAAGTCACCAAGTCCTTGACTGGCATGAACAAAGTTGGATTTTCAGCACAACACCTTCACACAGCTGCTGGCAATGAGCTTCCTTCATATACAAATATAGTTAATATATACAGTGATTGTTGGCTTGATTTCTCCATTTAGAGTGAGTAATGCACACAGCCATAGTAACCAGCTCCTGCCACCACGCCTTCCTTCTTTTCTGAACTCAACCTATTCATGCACAGATCTGTGACCTCTTCAGGAGTTTGCATTTCTTCTGCTTGGAAGAGCAGGCGAGGGAGAACTGGCTGCACATTTCTGCCACACTCTGCAGAGATGACACGGAGTGACCTTGCCTATTGTTCTGTAAGTAGTTTTCCAGCATGTCACATGCATCTGTTACCCACTTATCGACCCACTTGAGTCTATATAAACCAGCCAATATTCTCTTTGCTCAACAGGGTTATTAAAAATTCAACATTTACCTACAGCAACATTTCAAACATATTTCCCTGCCAAGGTATTAATAGTTTTAATGTGTTGGAAAACTATTTTCAAGGTGTTCATGGAGTTTCACAGCAGAATAGGCTCGTAGCTAGCATTCACATTAGCATTATGCCTGCCTAAAGGATCTTGAATCTGATGACACTGAGCTTTTAATGTTTTAAAGATACAAGAATGCCAGTGCCTTTAACACAAGATAAACTCCCATTTCACTTGTCTTTGGAAGTGTTGCTACCCAAGTACTCAAGTCCCAGATCTGATCTAAGCTTTATCCCTTTCTAAATGGGTAAAAATAAACACATCTTTTCTTACCCTTTATGGCCATGGAAACATTTCAAAGGGAGAAGTACATGTGTACTGGGAAGAACTGTGCCAAGCAGCAAAGATTACCCCAAAAAGGACACACAGCAAGTACTACTTTAGTTGTTGAGCTCTTTGTAGTATATAGCAGTGTTTATTTATAAAATTAATTATTCAGATGGTAGCTTAGACTACAACCATGTTCCTAGAAGAAGGAAAAATCCCACCTCCTTCCCCAGAAAGTGCTAAAGTGATTACAGAGATCTTTGCATAGAGGAATAATACGTCTACTACAAACGTTCTAAGCTATTGTGATATTTTAATTGTTACAGTACCTTACTGAATTAATGAATTACTGAATTAAAGGGAAGCTGGCTGTATGCATGAACTGGAAAAAGCAACTTATTTTAGAAAGCAGGAAACCAGGTTTGACAGAAATTGCTGAGCTTAACTTTACCCTGAGCTATGCAAAAATGCAGAGGTTACCAGAGCCCAGCTGGCATTGGCAGCCCACCCTTCACTTAGCCCTCAGGTGTGATGCATCATTGTAACTATCCAACAGAAAAATATAATTACCTGTTTGTATCAGTGGTATGAATGATTGCTTGATATTTCAGTCCAGCAGAGTTCTCACCCAGGCACACATCCTTGCTAGATTTCCCTGGAACTGAGGATGTTTAATAAATCTGGGAGAAATCCAAGAAAACGTTATCACTGAACAACAGACCAATGCCAGACTTCAGCTACTCAATTTAAAATTTTTAACATGCTTCAACACCGCAAGGAATGGAAAATGCTTCCCAAAGATTAGTGCCATTTCTTCTATCTCTCCCTTAATCACTTTCTACCTTAATTTCTGAGAAATAGAAGAATTTTGGGGAGGTGGTGATGGAGGGGACACTCCAGTTCCCATAAGGCAAGACATCCTATGCATCTTAGCTTGTGGGGCAAAATACCCTCCTATGTCCTGGCTACCTGTCTATAGTATAACTGCTTTTTAAATTGCACACACCACACATGATGGTAAGATCCTTACAGGACTTAGACATTGATGCTTCAAACACTTTCCTTCTAACCTGAGGCTTAGTGACATAAAATATGTTTTATCTCAACGGGATATTAAGAAAAGATAGATTTCACAAATATCACTCCCTAACAAACAGTGAGGTCATTTCCTGGAGAACCGTATCTCATAACTTGCACTTGCTTGGGCTTAGTCAAAATTCTTTTCCTATTTAGCCATCCTTCTTGCACACAGATTTGGTAGCTGATAGCAATGTATCTGCATCTCAGGTTTAGCTTCTCTCCTTCCTTCCCACCAACTTATGAATAAACATGAGTGTATCATCAGGCCTTGAGTAGTTAGATTTGTAATAAACAAGGCTTGGAAGCTGCAGGGAAAGGGGGAAGGAAAAATGTCATTCGAGTATTCCAGGCTTCAGAAATAGAACTAAAATTGAAGGCTGTGTGACCTCGCTTCAGCACCTGCATGTGTAAGTGCTCTACTTCCAGTGATGTGATTAGATGCTGTTTTTCCCCCGGGGGCTCTGCCTCATTCTACATGAGCTAGGCCTGCTGGGGAGGAAGGCAAATTCAGGTGGTGAAGGAGACTGCTGTCTGCAAGTCCCTTTTCACTCCATTGCAGAAGCTGCCTTCTATATAAGTCATAAGTGGGAAAAGAAAGATGATTTTAAGATTCAAGTAATTGTTTTCTACATTAGCATGCCAGAAGGCTTCACCACAAAGTACCTGTGTGGTGGCAAGCAAGCCATTTACACTAACTTTTTTACAACATAACTGGTTTTGTTTTCTATGCAACTATGTTGAAAACCCCTGGTTTGCATGGAAACGCTGTGTGGAAGCACATCGACGTGCTTATGCCAGGGCTGCAGCCAAAGGCACCAAGAGCCATGCTTTGGAGCTATGGAAAGCTTCTCTGTGCTCATACTAAGTCTTATATACTAAAATAAAGGCAACTTTCAGTCACATATGAAAACCTAGATTATCAGTTGACCCCAATTTGCATCTTCACGAAGGCAATTGTACATAGACACCATAAGTACCAAACAAAAATGAGTGTGTGAGAAAGGCTACACATCAGATTTTATCTTCATCTGTTTAATAGCTACTTGTAGGTGAAAATTCTTTACACATACAAGAGTTCAAGCAGAGTCTAAGCAGCAGCATGTGTTTGAGCAGTTACAAGCTGGAGCTGTGTTCTGGCACTCCACAGAGCCAAGTAGTCCAGTAATCTCTCTGGAGAAAAACAGTCACCTTGGAGGGTAAAGTGCATCAGCCAGCCCAAAGACCATCTTCTCTAAACACACCCTGCCTAAATATGTACAGATTTCAGCCACAGACATTAAACATGTCAAGTAGTAACAACCACCTCACATGCAGAGAGGATTCTATTCTCCAGCCTATTACCACCACCCCAAAGCCCTCCATAAAACCAACTCTTGCTCTTGCCAGTGAAAGGCATAAAGATATTTACTCAGTCTTTGCAAGGCACAAGGAAGGCATCAGTGCAGCACCTTGAAGCATACCTCAGAACCACTCAGCTGAAGCAAATCATTACACTGGCACTGAAATGTACACAGTAACTCTGACATTTCCTTAGAACGCCATGACAAAAAAGTTGTATTTATTAACTTCATCCTGAATGTAAGTAAACTGTGTGCTTCTTTTAAAACTAGATTCACTTCCACTTACTAGATACATGATAAAAATAACCCAAATCTGTTATTTTTCCTAAGCTTTACCCTCAGAAGAAACACACTTGGGTAGGACTCCCAAACAAACCTAAACAAGGTAGATTGTAACTGAGCAGTTTGGTTGTGTGCCCGTCCCCCTGCCCTGGACCTTTATCAGAAGCCTGGATTTTTAATACACAATAGCTTTATATTTCCTTCAAAGGTTACAAGATGTTCTGGCTGTACTGTAAAACACAACTGAAATGCAACACTTGAGTAGCAATATAAGCAAATAATACACCCAGATAGATTATTCTGAAGTCAAACTGAGCCAAAATAACAGCTGCTTACTTACAAAATTAGTTTTTAATAACTTAATGCAGTGCAAAACCCTAAAACATATTGTTAGCTAAATTACTCTGAAGAAAAAATGAACTAATGCATTATTTGCTCTCATGTAAAGGCTTAGCTATGCCTGGGTAAATCAGGGGCTAGCCATCCCTGCTATGTGGGACCTCCCAGCAGTACGAGGTGCTTGTTCTCCATGCAGAGATATCTTTTCAAACACATACTTTGGCCCAAAGGAACAAGATCCTACAGAATTTAATCAACACATATTAAGTGACGACCCACAGGCTGGGCTTAGAGCAGAGACTCTTTATCACAAGCCAACCACATTAAAAGGAAACTGCAGTCAACTATTCTACTACAGTAGCTTAGCCAAGGAAATCTGGGATTTTTCCACTCCTATTAACTTCTTTAGGGTCTGGTGACACAATCTCCCACTTTCCCTGCACTCTCTCCTTGGCTCAGTCCTGAGCACAAGCAGTGCTGGGAGTGTCTCATAGGAAAGAAAAAAAAAAAAAGTAGCCCTAAACAATTCCACTGACTGTAACATGTTGTCCATGGTTTTGTCTCTCCTTTAAGGGACCCAGAAGTTTGTTCCATGCACACAGAGTGCTGTGTTCAGGACTTTGTCTATTGACTGAAAGAATACTTCAAATCCTTCCAAAATATGCTTCAAGTTCCTTTGTACCTTCTTTATTCCTGCCCCAATAAAGTTTTTCATACCTGCTTTCCTCAAGGTTGTGCAAAGGGTCAGCTTAACAAAGTGTAGCAGCATACACATTGGATACAAACAGGTTGAACACTTACTGCCATTAGGACATCTTGCCTAAACTGGGGCCAACTTCATCCATTCAATCCATTTGTCAAGCCAGGCCAGAGCCCCAAGACTAAGTCCTGCAAGACTAAAGATATGTGGTAGGTGACCCCAGATTCCTTTCCTTGCAGTCAGTGCCTTACAAAAAAGATGGAGTTGGGGGTTGGTTTGTTTCCCTGGTCAACATAACACTAAAGGAGAAAGTTGCTGCCTCATTAGCCTTGTTATATTGTTTTTCCTTTTTAATTGTATTTCCTGCTGTTCAACAAACCTGCTGTTCCAAATGGATGATGCTGGTTGTCACAGTTCAGGGTCAGGGCAGCCTGCTAGACCTCTAACAGATGCTCTGTTAACCCCCCTCCCTCCCCAAAGGGGAAGAGTAAGGGAATAAGGGAGAGAGACTGAGAAATTAGAAAAGGAAACCAAACAGCTTTAATGAAAATGAAAATAATAACCATAGAATATAAATATACACTAAACCAGTATCAAACCCCACTTCCTGATGGCAACATCATGACAGTCACCACTGATGCTGTGGACCAGGCACCAGAATTGTCCCAAACTGGGCCCCACAGCAGATGGGAGCTGTGTTCAGGAGCTGGATTCCAGTAGTGGAGTCAGGAACACACCGATCAGCATCAAAGGCAGAATGGAGAGAGGCCTCCTCGGATGAGGGCCAGTGAAGAAGGGAGGAGGAAGCTGAGAAAGCTGAGCCAAGCTCAGTGAGGCTTGACCTTCCTGATTCCTCAGCTTTTACTGAATGATGATGTCTGTGGGCTGGAATCCCTCCTTGGTCAGTTTGGGGTCACCTGTCCTGTCTGTTCTGCCCTGCAGGTGCAGCCTGTCACTGTCTGCACC
>JANHGL010010155.1:76828-91068 GCA_024611195.1 Ceyx melanurus
GTGGAGTCTCCTGCTCTGGAGACATTCCAGACCCGCCTGGATCTGTTCCTGGGTGACTTGGTCTAGGTGCCCCTGCTGTGTCAGGGGGGTTGGACTAGATGATGTTCTAGCTCCCTTCCAACCCCTCACATTCTGTGATTCTGTAATAACAGCATGGGAATTGGTTCAGGAAAAGCTTCATGCTCAATATTCTGTGCAGACAAGGATGCAAATTGCACTTAATTCCAAAGTCAGAGATCAATTCCACAGACTGTTTTATCCCAGAGGTATGAAAGGCTGCTACTAGATCTTAACAGCACACAAAAAAAAGCTTCCTAATTTCAATACAAGACAAAGACTTCACCAGGAAAAAGAATCATGTGGCAGGCAGTGTCACTTGTAATCAGTGGTGAAAAAGACTGAGAAGTAGGGGAAAGTGACAGCCTAAAATCACTAGCTGGGAAGCAGAAAAAGATCAAAGAGTGCAGAACTGAAAGCAAAGAGCATGGGAGTAGTAAGATGAAGACAACATGCAATGGATGAATTGAAAAGCATCAATTCCAAGCTTTTTACTATTATCCCCAAAAAGTACATCCAAAAAAAATGAACTAGAGAGCAGAAAAAACACAATACAAAAAAGAGAAATACTGTTTTAGCAGCAGGATTGAAGTAATATACAAAGTTATCTAGAACCCCATGCTGATGGAAAACTTCCTACAGATTATGTAGGATAAAAAGCAGCTACTTCAGATAAGACATACTAGACAGAGTGCCTGATGAGATGTGAGGCTGCTCTGAACACAGACAGCTCATGAGTCTGTGCACTTGTAAAACATGCAATTGATAATCACAGATAATTAAAAATTGACTGTATTGAAGAGCTGTTTGTTGTGCTGGTGCCATCTCCTCTCTGCAGTAAATGAGGGAGCCTATGGGGAAAGAAAAAATGTCCAGTAGCATACTGGATACAGCATGGAACTAAAATATTACAACTGCACGGGGAACCATATTATAGAATTATTTAGCACACTGACAATACCAAGATGCCTAAAAGCAAAAACACAGAGTACAGCTCTTTCTCTGAATGAAGGCTTTCAACAATGAGAATAGACATCAATTTCTTTGCTAGTTCCATTAGCCACGCTTCATTACCAGTTGCAAAAGCACTGCCAGGAAACAACACAGAAATGCTGTCTAAGTGGCTTGATGTGTCCATGCCTTTGCTGGGCAACCCAACAGAGTTCTGCAACACGTGGCTTAAAACTGCATTCTGCAGCAGCACATTTTACCAGGGGGAAAGGAAAAAAAACACCCCAAAATAAACAAAAAAACCCAACCAACCAATGACTATTTATACACCATGCTTATTACTGTGGAATGGAAACTCCAAAGATTTGTTCACCATTTTCTGGAGACATGAGACCTTACTTTAGTGAGCAGCTTGACATTTTCTCCCTCCCATTCCACCATTTGAAAAGAAAGTCAGACCAGCATTTATCAGTTTAATTAGTAATGTGCTTGACACTTGCTACTTGAATTTTCTTACACAAGCAATTTTTGACAGAAGAGGAAAAAAAAAACCCCATTACTTCCCCCAACCCCATGACCAAGAGACTTAAACAGAAATTAACTCGTATCTGCAAATTAACTTTGACACTCAAATTTAACTCATTAGATTGAAAATATTTATGATTAATGAAGCTTTCTCTCCCAGTTGAGTTTGTACAACTAAAGTCCTCACTTCAGCAATTCCAATACTGTTTTTTTACCTTCCTAAACAATAACTGCATTTTATGCAAAAAAAGGCAACCAAACAGCAAGCATTGTGCACAATTGTCAGTCATATCTATAATTTACCTCACCATTTAAAGCAAACATAAAACACAAAAAAGAGAGCAAATGTGGTTTTTTTTATTTCCCTGGTCTTCACAGAGACCAAAACAGTGTCTAGAAATCTTACCTGTGGTTGTTATAAAAATAGTTTTTCCTTAAGATTAAAACAGATACAGTTGGTCTGGTGTTGAATAATGTACAGGGCTGTACTTAGACATGAGTTGGACAGAATCTGTAGAACATCAATTACACAACTGGAAAACAAATATTCTCAGGTATTTTAAAATCTAGCCATTACAAATTAGATAAAAAAAGACAGTAGTGCTACATAAAAGGATATATATTAAGTCATCCAGAACTCTGGTAGTTCTATCCAAATACAAATACCAATGAACTAGTTCTGCCAACTACTAAAAGACATGCTCTTCATGTCACATGTAAACTAAGGACAGGAAAGTGTTCTGCCACTCAAAGACATACATCAAATTTGAATACTAGTCTTTTGTATGAAAGTATATTGTTAAAACAAAACAAAGTTGTCTAAACAGTTACACTATGAGCAATATATGATATCCTTTTGGTGTAGAGCAGGAAATGCCAGTGCTGCTAAAGCCAGAGTGGACAGAATTGTCAACAAAGTGCAGGTATTTTTGAAGAGGGAAAAGAAGTGTTGCAAGACCAGGAAAAGTACTGTTTAGTATTTATTTTTGCACATATTTTATTTAACATCCTTTCCCTAATTGGTACTACTGGCTGAAAAATCATTCAACTCTGGTATTGTACATACTCAAATTCATATCTCTTTGTAATTAGAAATGTCTCCACATATTGATTTCATGCAGCACCTGAACCAATATGCTGATAAACACAGCTTTCAATGTAACATTTCTAACTGATATAATCCATCTTCTTCTGTTTGCACCTTAGACATCAGGAAGCAACACTGATGTAATGGTATTCACAAGAGTTTACAAGAGTAAGTTATTAAATTGCTTAACCTATGAAGCATGCTGTTTGCAGAAGGCCAAGAGAATATACAAGCAAAAAGAGTTGGTGATTCCTATTTTGTTTCTTTTAATTTCCCTATCACATATATATGAAGATTAGTCACCAGCAAAAACTGCATTAATTTCTCAATACTGATAATAGTTATATCAAGACCAGCACAAGACCTATACAGTAGCTCAGTTTTTTCAGACCAAAGTTTATACAATTATTACTTTTTCTTCTCAACTGATAATTAGCTATTCTGCTTTTAGATTTTAATAGTCAGTATGCTAGCTTCAGGTTTAAAAATCTTTACATATATTCATACATATGTATAAAGTATTAAATCTTAACAACAAAGCCCTATAAACTGAGGTTCACTGTTTCTGCACTTAACTTGCCACCACTCAGACTGTGAATCATGGCAATCATATTGGAATGTTTGTTCAATTCTTCCTTCTGGAGTTTTACAAGTGCTTCTTTTTCTTCCAAGCGTCCTTCCAACTGAGATTTTTGAACTTCCAGAGAGGATGCCTGCAAAAAACCCATATTTCCATTATAGTCTGACATACATACACAATACTGTGAAAGCTGAGCAAGTAATTCAACAAGTAATTCAAAGGTATTTGAAAGTTACAAGCTTGTTACAGACATGTCTCTC
Organism: Ceyx melanurus; assembly: GCA_024611195.1. Classification (NCBI taxonomy): domain Eukaryota; kingdom Metazoa; phylum Chordata; class Aves; order Coraciiformes; family Alcedinidae; genus Ceyx; species Ceyx melanurus. Next base: position 80,289 of record JANHGL010010155.1, read on the forward strand.
AGCTGTACATTTGGTGCACACTACACCAACTGCCACACTTCAAACTGTTAGACACCATGGGAAAGCACCAGAAGAGTTCACAGTGAAGAAAACATCCACATTTCATTTCAAGTGCCACACCAGTAAATATTTACTGAGAACAGAGGAAATATTTGCTATATACTGTATAATATTGCCTGGAGAGATTAGGCTTTGCTTCCAGGGAATGCAAACACAGCACATGCATTTGCCAGATTGCACACTTTGCATTTGCTGATCAGTTTGCATGTAAAATTAATCTCTGCCTTGGAAGTTTACAGGGAGCCTTACCTACAGACAAGGAGGCATGGGTAGCACTGAGGTTTTGGGGATTTAGCTTTGTATTTTTAAACATTAACCTGGTATAGTCAAACTGGTCACCATTAAAAAAGAAAAAAAAAATTATATATATTTTCTTAGACAAAAAAAGATACTTTTAGATTTTCAAAGATTAAAAACCAAAATTGGATTAATTTTGGTGTGTACATATATACCTTAATTCATGAAGTGAGAAAGGGGTGAAAGTAAGCCAACGAACATTTTACTGTACTAACAACTAATGTAGAGGTATGTTCTACATTATCTTAATATTGTACTATAGATTTAGTTGTTTTGTTGGGTTTTACCTTTCTTCCAAATGTTATATACTCACACACCATGCCTCATCCAGCCTCATTAGAGCCTGACCCTGACTTCTCTTAAATTCAAGCTCAGCTTCTAGTATACAATTAAAGTTGAAATAATTTGCTCTTGTCCACTACACATATTGTTCTACTTTTAGCTGCTTTACCACTGATATATTGATTTACAAACTCTATCAAGTCAATGGGTATATAAAATTCCAGTCCCTAGAACACAGGAGTAAATAATTCCTTACCTTGATACTTAGTTCTTTCCTTGCTTGCTCCGTTTTATTTAATTCCTTTCTAAGAATATCTATAGTTTGTTCCATATCTGTTTTTTCTTTCTGCTGAGCTTTCACTTTTTCTTCCAGAACTTTTATTTTCTGTTCCAAGGCTTAAGAAAATGAACACATTAAAAGATGGGTTGCCAAACTTAGGAAAGAGATACTGCATTGCCTGGGAAACAAGCTGGGCTGGGTTTTGTGTTTTGGATTTTTTTTTTTCCTTTTTTATTTTTATTATTAGAGATCTCTCTATATTTTTAAGGCTCGACTTGGCTGCTAATAACTGAATTACTGAGTAGTGCCACCTAGTGCTAAGTTTTGGTGGTTGCTTCCAGTCATTTGTAGAAAAAGCACGCTCCTGTGACCTACAATTCCTACAGAAAATATTTCTAATGAACACGTTATAAAAAGATCCTGAAGGGACATATGATGAAGATTCAGTGAAGTCCATATAATCTCAGAAATTAAGTTTCCATATACTCTCTAAACCAACAACAGTCTGTGTTTGTTTCATTCAGCTGTAAAATTCTGTATCCCTGACTAACTTTAATACTTACAGCTCAGTATCATAGAGCTGCTTATATATTGCTCATAACATCTAGTCAATCTAGTTAGCTCTCTAGGTTCAGTGACCCTTGGGCTAGTGACTTACTTGCTATTTTGCCATCTCTCTCATGTAGCTGCTGCTGTAATTCTTTTCTGTGATGTTCACTTTCTACCAGCTGTGCAGCAGTCCTAAAATTGCAGAGGAAGAAGTTTTAATGGTCAAAGTGAGCTATGGTACCATTGCTCTGTCCTAAGAAGCTAGAATGACTTCTGTACAACTTCCAATTGCTGTCAGGAGTTTCAAAACACACAATTCTGTAGGATTTGAGCACAGATTTTATTCCCTCCTCCCCCCATGAAAGTCATTTCCCTTCCAGACCATGGTGACATGGTAGAAACTACTAAAGGAGCTCATACTGGAGCTTAAACACCAGAAACTGTTGCTTATTAGTCACAAAGCATTCAGAATACCATGACAGAACTGAAGCTGGCATTCCAGTCAAAATTCACTGGCACTAGTGATGAAGAGTGCTGGGGTTTAGTGACTAAGAGTGCTCTTTGGATCCTCCTGAATTGACAAAACCATTAGTAAGACCAGTCTTTAGTAGTTAGGATAACAGTTTCCACAATGATTTAATATACAGGTACTGTCACCTGATTTGGACTTCTCTGATTAATGACAAGAGCCTGGAAGGATGAAGTGAACTTTGCAAGTAAAGCCAGAAATAGCATTTTATTTGTAAACAATATAACACCTACCTATGTGCATATTTTAAAGGGATCTTCTGCAAAATGAACTATTTAATAAATTCTCAAATTGCAACCCTATTGCTTTTGTTATGCTATTGAAATTTTAAGCCACCAAAAAAGAAAAAACAAAAAACCAAACCAAGCAAACAAAATAATTAGCCCTTAAAGAAGACATAAGTAACACTAGTTTGATGTTTGTGGAATGATGTTCTATACCACAGACAATAGCAAACATCAGTATTTCTAATACCATTTTTAAATTTATTAGTTTAGTAGGTTTGGTTTTTTTTGTTTTTCCTGCTCTGATGACATTACAGAGAAACCTTTCAGGCTAAAAGGGAATACATTAAAATCTTCATGTGACAACAGCACTTAAGAATTCATCAACCAAAATTATACCACCCCACTCCTTCAAATACACTCAAGAAGTGGGGTTTTTTCATTGCTGTTTTTAATTCCTACTGTCACTGAAGTCTGTGGGTTCCTCCTTGACTGACAAATACAGGAGTAAACAAAATAAAGTCACTACTATGCATTTTCAACTACAATACACATATACAGCAACCCTGAAGGATCATCATCTGCCGACTTCACTACTTTGATGTATTTAAAGCACTACTGAAAAACTGAGATCAAAGTGTTATTTAATTTTACTTCTTTATTACTTTAATTTACTTTAAAAAAAGTGAATTGAGCTCACCTGTCATTCTGCTGCTTGAGTGATTCACTAACTTTCTTCATTGCTTCCATTTGTTTATTTAGTGAATTGCAGGTAATTTGTAAATCTTTATATTGTCTTTCTGTTGTTTCATACCTACAAATGAATTAGTGTTATGGTTGAAAAGACCTTTTGAAGAGTTTTTTTCTTTTAACAGATTGTCAAATAAACATATTATTTGTTGTGTTTTGGTTGGGTTTTTTTTTGTGGGTTTTTTTGTTTGTTTGGGGTTTTTTTGTTGTTGTTTGTCTGTTTTTTTTAATGAACATACTTGGAGAAAGAAAACCTAAACCAAAACCAAACACAAGCCAAGCTTCAGTGGATCCCTTGCATATCCTTAATTATTAAGGCTCAGAGAGCAACCTTCCTCCAGTAGAAAACTTTCAGGAACTGACAAAACATATAGATTACTTCAGAAATTTGACATAAAAACCTAGTTATAAATTAGCTATTTGTAGTCATCTTTTATGGGAGCCTTTTAGCCCATCTGTGTCCTCCCATTGCCTTATGATACTAAAAACTGAACACAGTTAAGACATGTGCATTTAATAGAAGTTTGAGGCAGATCTCATGCTATGAAAATATTTTCTCTCTTTGCTACCAAATGGAAAATTTTCTCCCATAGTAGCAGTTACCTGACTGTTTAAATGTGCAGAGTTTTTCCTTCATAAACACATTGTAAGGATCCAAAAGCTATTTTACACCTACTTTGAAAGTTTCAGTTGTTATATTGAGGCTGGTTTATTTCACATAATTTAGTCAGATACATGTTCCCAAAGCGCATATATATATATATACACACACACTCTGTATATGTATACACTCTGACTACTAGATCCTTATTCAAGAAACCTGATCATGGTCAAAAGCTTGCTATATTTTTCCTCTGTGACTCCCTTAGAGGCAGCAATATGCCTTCAAGCTTGTTTAATGTAATGCCTGCTCCCATTATTAAGCCAGAAACTTGCTCTCTGCTTTATCAGCTTCTTTGCCTTGCTGACACCTAGTGACAAGATCAGCTCATGTGAGTTGAAAAGCCAAAGCTCTTTTAAATCATCTTTATTCCAAAGTACATTCTATATTCAAAAATAGTTTCCATATCTTGATGTACTTTGTGTCACACACACTTATTTTTTAGCTTAAGATCCTAAAGAAATAGTAATGCTTATAAAGAATTTGGAACACAAAAGGTGCCTCCTTCCTCTCTACCTCACATTTACCTAATTTCAGCCAAATATGCTCCAGAAGTGATCAAAAGATGCAAGCTACTGCCTTATGCATACACACTATTATTGGCTGCTTTTCCAGACTATTTATAGTCTGTCATCAAGACATCATATAATATCAAAGAACCCAAGAGTATTCTATAATACCATTATAAACTAAGCATTGTTAATTCTATTTATTCCTATAAAAGGAAGCATTGTTTGCTAAGCATGTTATTTCCCAAACTGGATGTTCCACATCTACAACTTTAGTTCTCACTCCATTAACTCCTTGAATAACTTCAGTTAACCTCATTGACAAACATTTAGAAGAAAGGAAAAATAACTGTTCACTTTCAGCAAACATTCAAAGAATGTGGAAGCTCTTTACTGGGCTAAGTATATTAGAAGAGCAACATTACATTATTTCATTAGAGATCTTGCATGCCTTACCTCTGAAGAAGATCAACAGAGGATTTTTTCAGTATTTCATGGTCTTCAGCCACTGTTTGTAATTTCCTGTTGTGTTGAAAGAGCTGTTCAATATCAGTCTGTGCTCTTTCAGATTCTACCTGCTGAGCTTTCAGTAAATCATTAAGTTCTTCATTTTTTCTTTCTGCATCCTTCAACATTGCAGCAAGAGTTCTTGCCTTTGAGTGGAATGACACCCCCCCAAGAAAACAACCAACAAACAACCCACAATTACAAGCAATTCTGTTCCACAAGTCACTTTAATAGGCATATTTGAGTCCATAGATTTACCACTAAAATGACATCAGCTACATTAAGAAAATGATTTCTCACTTCTATTAACTACAAGTTATTCTGTTCACTAAATTCCTTCAGCTCCCTTTATAGAGGGTGTGAGGAAAGAGGGAAGAACATAAAAGATTATACATTTTAGCTATGGATTTAGTAATCTGCAGCCCAGTCTTCATTACAACCTTTAAAGAATAGAAATTGAGTTTTCAATGCATGCTTCAAATACAATCAAGTTCTCTTTGAAAGCTCATCTTTGACTAGTGATTAAGAGGTTTAAACAGGAAACATTTCTCTGTATACCAGCAAATTATGTATGTAATTCTAGTAAGCAGCTTTATTAATTGTCAAGATTACTACCATTATATGAACACTAATGGTTAATAAGCCATAATCAGTAGTTTGTTAGTTTTGTTGACTTCTCATGAGGGAAAGGACATTAAAGCTGTTTCAAGACAGGAAAAGAGGATGTTCACATTGGAAATTAATGCCACCCTAACTTGCAAGCAGAACTTATAGCTAAGCAGAATAGATTTCCACACATGCAACCCTGGTTAAAGCTACATAAACAATTATTACTCAGATTCCCAGAAGAAAGCTCTGGCTACTTACCTCAGTCTCAGCCTGGGCTCTCTGACATCTGTACTGAGCCATCAGCCTATCAGCCTGAGCCAGAGCTAGTGCCTTTGCTTCCAAAAGGTCTTGCAGCTTAGTTTCTTTAGACTGTACACAGGAAGAACATGTTTCATTCACATTGTGAACATACAGACAGCAATGTGGCCACATGTCCTGGGTTATACTCACTGCTAATGCTGACAGCTTCTGCTCATACACATCCATTATGTCAGATATCCTCATATCACTGAGTGGCTCCTTCAGCTGTGAAAATGGTTTCCAGTTACTGCTACTGTAATTTCAATTTACTTGAGTAACATGTGCCTGAAGAGCTCAGCAGTTCTGTTGTGTCCACCTGTCCACTAGCTTTTCGAGTTCTTATTTTTCTTGGTCTAACCTTTGCTGGAGAACTATCCCCTCATAGGATGCCTAAAGTAACTTGCCCCATCAAATGCACATGGCTAAAAATCCTTGTTCACACTCCATGGACTTCTCAACTTCTAGCTTATCAGAAAAGGCCTAGAAAAGCTGTCCACAAAAGGATACTATTCAGAATAGAACTTAGTATGTTAACCCAGATTTATCATGTATGGTACAACAAGTCCTAACTCTTCATTAAAATATATGCCTGACTGAAGTGAGAATGCTGCTTTATGACTTCAGGATTGTTTTTTCTTTGGCAGTGATACTAAAATACCAGTTTTGAGCAGCTGTTTTTATATGCAAATACATGACCAAGTGCAAACTATCCCATCTATTCATAGAATCATAGAAAGTTAGGGGGTGGAAGGGACCTAGAAGATTATCTAGTCCAACCTCACAGTAGCCCCTGCATAGTTCCAGTTCTCAGCTCGTTTTCCTGTCCCTAAAGTAGGAAACCAGTAGTTTTCTTTTGCTGCTTGCAAACTTGTCCTCTTGTCCTTTTAGATATTACTACTACAACAAAAGCTTCCCTAAGTTCCCTGCACTCTCTGTACAGTAATATTTGTCTCATGTTTTCACATATATTTGAGCTTCACACAATTTACAGAATGCACACAGTGAATGTGTATATTGATTTTTAAAGTAAAGTTCTAATTAGAAGGTCTAAGAAAAGATACATGGATTTCCTCCCCTCAAATCAAATCAGCTTTACAATCTATCTTTTTTCTGGAAGGTGCTGCACAAGTGCTGTTAGGAATGTGTGGCTACTTTGACTTACACTAATATATACACAGCAATGCACCTACCTACATGTAGTCCTGAAAAAGATGATCCAGTAGCAGAGTACAAACTAAGCCAATGAAAACTCACTTGACCTTTTTCACTAGTATTTCACTGGAACTGGTAGCTTGGTGAGTTTCATTCTCATCAGTTATCACAAAGAGGGGAAAGTTGTAAAACTGAAGCTGAAGGTAATGCCACTAATACAGATAAGCCATTATAGGGTTCATTTTCCCAACTCAACTGATACATGTGCTATAGCCTAACAGTTGGATTTCAATTTCCATTCCCCTGCCATTAAAAAAAATCAATCATCAATTGAACAAAGGTATATAGATTCTAACCTCTAGTCCAGACTGCAGTTTCTGTATTAATTCCTGAATATTTGAAGCTGTGGATTCATCACTTGAAGGACAGAATGAGGAGCACCTCACCAAAGCCACGTTGGTGACTGGTGGCTGCAGTTGGACTCTCTTTGCTGCATGCTCTGTTTCCTGGTGTCTGTAGGCATTGTTGGCAGCAATGCTTTCACCAAGCCTAGACAAACAGAAAGGCTATAAACACCTTGCTACAAACTGCATGGCAAGGAGTGGCAAGAAGAATTTTGTAACATAATTCACTTCTGTTGAAGTTAAGTCACATTTGCCTTATCCCTCAATGTGAAGACATAGTAAAGGACACAAGCCCAAACTGTCTGGAGATACAGGAAGAGAACAAGAAGAAGAAGAAGCAAGGCTGTTGTGGCTAACCTTTAGAAACAAAGGAGTATCTCACCAGAAAGGGCATGGTGTTCAGCTCTTCATGAGTAGAAAAGGTCATCTGTCTCCTATTACCCTGAGAAACAGGTTCTCCCGTGTCATTATTCAACTTATTTAGACCACAGGGAGATTGAAAAGTTATTTAGTAAGAATTTTTATTAGGCATAAAAATAAGAAAATCAAAGACTACCAATAAACCATAGCTTCATAGATGAGGAAAAGCTATTTTACAGTACTATATCAAGTACAGCACATTTTATTTTGTAAATTTTAACAAAAATTTAAGAATGCAGCTAAAAGTGCAATCAAAATCTGTACAGGGAAAAGACTATAAAAGCTTAGACAGAAGTACTCCAGTGTCTTTATGTAACTTATGGTTGGTATTTTCAAGGCAGCTACTAATGACATGTTCCAAATCAGAGAACACATCAAGAGCTGATTTTTGAAGCACCAGTCAAAAATCTTTTCCTCTCAAATTCCTTAATTACTAAGTTATCCCAATCACTTCACTGAAGTGCTGTCTCAATTGCTTCTTAAGTGAACAAAGCCTATTTTTGACTTGCATTTACAGACATGTTACTTAAATATTCTATTGTACACCTCCAGGCATACCAGATTTTCCAGATTCTTCATTCTTTCATCCAGACTATTTGTTACTGACCATTAGCAAAATGTTTCCTGTATCCACAAAAATCATGTAATCACAACAGTTGAGGTTGAAAGGTACCTCTATAGATTATCTAATTCACCTCTCCTTCCCTAAGCAGGTTGCCCAGGACTACATTCAGTAGTTTTGACTATCTCAAAGGGTGAAGACTCCACAGCTTCTTTGGGCAACCTTTTTCAGTGCCTGACTCTCCTACAAGAAAAGGTTTGGAGGTTAGTTTGCTGTTTGTTTTTTCTTGTATTTAAAGAAATTAGATCTTTTCTTCTATTTTAGTTTGTGCCTACCTCTGGTCCTGTCAATGGATACTGCTGAGAAGACTCTGCCTCCATATTCTTTGTTCTTTTCCAGAAGGTATTTATATACATTGATAAGATCCCCCCTCAAGTCTTCTCAAAACTAAACAATTCCAGCTGTCTCACAGACATATCCCTCAAACATCTGAATGGCCTTTCACTAGAGTCACTCTAGTAGGTTCATTATCTTTCTTTACTGGGAAGCCCTTATCTGGACATACCACTCCACATTTTCACCAGGGCTGAGGGGGACAATCACTTGCCTCAACCTGTCAGCAATCCTCTTCCTAGTGTAGTCCAGGGTGCTCTCGACCATCTTTGCCATTATTGGAGACAGAACTTATATTTGATTTCTTCTAGTCCTTAGGAACCTCTGCCAATCACCATGATTTATCAAAGCCAATCCAGACAGGCCTTGCAATGACACGAGCCAACTCCCTAAGCACTCACTGCTGCATCTTGTCAGCTCTTCTGGATTTCTGTATGTCCAGTTTATTCAAATGCTCCACACGATTCTCCACAATCTTCCTCTAGACTTTCCCTTTGCTGTCCATGACCTAGCATTCCCAAAGGTATCATACCAGCAAAGACAAAGATGAACAAGGTACTGAGTTTATCACCACCTTCCATGTCCTTTGTCACCACATCCCCTGTCCTATTCAGCAGGAAGGCACACATTTTTCATCACCTCTTTTGCCACTGATGTATTGCTAGAAGCCTTTCTTATTGCCCTTCACATCTGTCACCAGATTCTACTCCAGGTAAGCTCTGGCTTTTCTAACCCCACCCCAGTATACTTGAACATTCTCTCCATATTTCTCCCAGGTTGTCTCTGCTTCCACCTCTTGCAGGCTTCATTTCTGTATCTGAATTTTCTCAGAGCTCCTTGAAGGTCTCCTGCCATGTCTGATTTTTTTTCTCATTTGAATGGGATGGACTATTAAGGCCTTGAAGAAAGTGATCCTTTAAGGGAGGGGAAGAACAAAAACTATAATCAGTTGACCAGCTCTCCTTGACCCCTCTTCACCCCAGGGCTGTAATCCATGGGATTCTTCCAAGTAGATAATGAAAGAAGCCAACTTCTGCTCTCCTGAAGTCCAGAGTTGTAATCCTACTTTTTGTCCTGCTCCTTCTTCTCAGGAACTTAAGTATCATTATCTCATGGCCACTGAAACCAAGGATGTAACTGACCTTCACACCCCCAAATAGTTGTTCTTGTTTGTAAATTATCTTGTCCAGCAGAATGTTTCCTATCATCAGCTCTTCAGACTTCTGTATCAGGAAGTGGTGATCAATGTGCTCCAGAAAGGACCTGAATTGCTTCTGCCCTACTGTGTTACCTTTTCAGCAGATAAAGGACCACATTCTATAAATGTGAGGCTTCTTGCAGTTGGCTAAAGGCTTTATCTGCTACTTTTTTCTGATCCACAGGTCTGCTGCAGACAGCCACTGTAACATTGTTCATTGTGGTCTGCATCTGAATCCCAACTCAAACTTGCAGCTGGTTTATCTGTCCCAGAATTGAGCTCCAAGCATTCCCTCTGCTCTCATAAAAAGGGCAACTCTCCCCCCTGGCCCATACTAAAGCACTTGTATCCATCCACTGCAGCACTCCAGTCACCTGAGCCATCCAATTGCAGCTCTGTGATTCTATAGCCTTACAACTGCATGTAGCTTTCCAGTTTCTCCCATTTCCTTCCAATGCTGTGTGAATTATTTCACAGGTGTTTTAGAGAGGCACCCACCTCATCATTTCCCAGGAAGAGTACGAGATGTTTTTCTCACAAATACAATTGAGTTTTTCCTATTTTGTCATACCTCCAGAAACAAGGACTCCATTAGATAGAGTTTCTCAATATTTTTCTCCCCTTTTTAGACCACCTTAAATACTACCTGCCTGTGTCTTATCCTACTCTGTTCCTTCTTGGAAGTTATTGCCAAATGATAAGCAAAACTCTAGGAACTGAAGAGTGACATGTCTGAAAAAGTTTACTAGAGAGATAAATCTCAGTCAGAATATCAGGAGTAGAAAGTTCCAAGCACAGAACTGAGACAAATGAACCCTGAGAGACAGAAGTCAGTCACTGCTATGCTCTCTAAGATCTGATGATAATTCATTATCATCAGCATTTGACCTACTTCCCCTGGCCTCCAAATTTACTACTGTTTCAAGTGCAGGTTAAAAAAAAACCAAACAAAAAGAAAAAAAAGAGAACAAACAAAAAGAAAAAAAAGAGAACAAACAAAAAGAAAAAAAAGAGAACGAACAAAAAGAAAAAAAAGAGAACGAACAAAAAGAAAAAAAAGAGAACGAACAAAAAGAAAAAAAGAGAACGAACAA
>JANHGL010010155.1:91168-102001 GCA_024611195.1 Ceyx melanurus
AAAAAAGAGAACAAACAAAAAGAAAAAAAAGAGAACAAACAAAAAGAAAAAAAAGAGAACAAACAAAAAGAAAAAAAGAGAACAAACAAAAAGAAAAAAAGAGAACAAACAAAAAGAAAAAAGAGAACAAACAAAAAGAAAAAAAGAGAACAAACAAAAAGAAAAAAGAGAACAAACAAAAAGAACAAAAAGAACAAAAAAAAGAACAAAAAGAACAAAAAAAAGAACAAAAAAGAACAAAAAGAAAAAAAAAGAAAAAAAAGAAAAAAAAAGAACAAAAAGAAAAAAAAAGAAAAGAAACAAGGCAAATTTTCTTGAGTTTCTGTCTCTGATGATCTGCAAGTAACATACCAAGAAACAGGAACATCACTAAGCCTGTGAAAATGTCAAATCCTACCAGACTATCACAAAAACTTACAGTATGGCAGGAAAATTTGGTAAGGGTGCAGCCTCAAACAGTATTCCCAGTCCCACTTGGACTTGCTCCCTGTGGTCTGAAGTTAAAGCAAATGTCAAGGGTGTAATCAAACGTTGATCCTAAAAAAGAAAACTCCTTTGGTCAAAACAAGGTGTAACAGACAACAAAAACAATCCCCAAAACATGAAGATATCACAATATTGAGACCCATAAGGCAGAAAATCCAACCCCAAACCACACAGAATTGTTTAGACTGCCCAGATTACTTTTCCATCTATAAAGTAAACTGTTAGGGTACCATCTTACCAATAGTTACCAGGAATTGTTTTGACTATGCAAAGTCACAAATTAGATGTATATATTTTAATAGTAACTAGACCCACAAATAATTATATGGTTGTGATAATTTTTTTAGTAGTTTTCTACCTTGAAACTGCAGTCCTAATACAGTCTTAAAAGGATAATTCTTATCAGGAGGCTGAAGTATAATTTCACATGCATTACAAAAATAAGTTATTTGATTAAAGAGCAGCCTGTTCTTATTTTAGAAGAATTAACAACACAATAGCCCTTAAGAATTGTTCCCAGGGGACTAAATTTTCCTAGAAGTTTCACCACTTCAGAGCTAAGCACTCAAAACATTCAGAACTAAAACTACTGTAGTGCAGTGACATTTTCCTTCACAGATACATTTGATATTTTTTAATCATACCTGCAAAATTTTGTAGAAGCTGACCTCTATACCAGGTACATCCTGCTTCAGTCTGCTCATAAGATCAAGTGTTTTCAAAATAATATCAGCAGCAAGTTTACTTTTCAACACACAAAGAGAAAAGCAGAGTGGGTGAAAAAAAAGACATAGTAAGATTTGCCAAATCAGCCACAACCACATTAAGTTCGATTTAAACCCAGTATTGATTTACATGCATTTATTTAACTGGTACTTTCAACTACAACATACTGTCTGTTGGAATATCTTCACAACTCATACAATCCTTGCTAAATTAGATTTTAGATAAATTTGTGTGCTTACCACATTTTAGAGTCCACTACTTTTGTCCCAAAACCAGTATCAATCCCACTCTGGGTAAATTGGTGTTCTATTAGAGAGGTGCACTGGCTTGCAGTCAGTACCTTTGAGACATTCATTTTCAGTATGTCATCTCTACAGAGCAGTAGTTTGAGTTAAGAATAAACTTAATATACAATGTGCTTAGGTATTGGCACCAATAGGCAACATTTTCTAATAATAAAAGGCACAAAGGGACTCCAAAAATGCTTGGGTTTTAAACCCAACTACATAGACCACCTAAGTTCATGCTTAAAAGCTTCACTTTTCATTTAAAACACATTTACTTGGAATCAAACAGCTAAGGGAAACCATGTTAAGGTAAGTGGCACAAAGAAAGATGATGAACAAAAGGCAGTGAACAATCAGTCTCTAATAGAAGAACTAGTTAACTAGCAAAGAGACTTGCTGACAGAACTCTGTGACTGCAGGACATAGTCTTATGAGCCATGCTCTTAAATAGCCACCACATTTTATCTTGCACTAGAGTATTACAAAATAGCTTTACAGTAGTTTGAAATTGTACTCATGACTGTCATTTTGAAGAACCCCAAGTAAAATTAGGGCAGTTACTGCCATTAAAAACCATTACTGAGTCAAGATGGGCATTTCTAACATCTTAGAGTAGATCATGGTGAAGGAATAATAAATTAACCACCAAAAGGCACATAAAAAGGATATATGTCAGGACATTAATAGCTTTGACCATTCTTTCAGACTTTTTCTTCAATAGTAACTCATCCACAGTCTGTTCTGGCATCTGAAGATGATCAAGAAGAACAGGCAGCAAAAGATCCACAAAGTGTTCAGCTGTGGTGCTCTTACCACTGTTAATAACATCCTGTGATAAAGACAGTGGATGTCAGCATTTAGAACTACAGAACAAGGAAGCCAAGCCTACTCTAACCCTTCTTCAACCACTCTGTCTTCTGGCTTTCCCAGCCTCTTGCTGTTTCAGATTTAAGACTGCTGATCATTTCTAGGTACCTTCCAACCCCTAACATTCTATGATTATCCTACCAGAGGAGGGAGTTTAACAAAGAGTACAGAAATAGCAGAAGCTTCCTCTTTTCTATAAGTCTTAGAAAGCAATTCTTTGATAGCTTTGTATCTATGTCATGACTTCACGAAATAGCCCATCTTCCACTTAACTTTCACAGACATTTTTCAAATACTGCATATTTTTAAAAGAAGAGGTGTTTTACAAAAATTCTACAACAGAATTATTTCAGGACTATTTTTACATGTAATTTTTTAGAAGTGATAATAGTTGTTTCAAAGAAAACAATTAACAAAACTAGCTGCTAGGAAGCTCTTTAAACTCCATTATCAGTTTCAGTACCTCAAAAATCTCTTTGAACAGTTGCAGTGCTAGAACTGAACAGTCTTCAGAGCCTTCCAGTGGTTGGTTTGACAAGTGCACCAGTGCAACAGATGGTTCAAAAGGCTTTGAGCGAGTCACCAGTCTGGCATTTCCAGACAGTGGCAAGGCAGCTGGTTCCACTATTGCCTGTTGCAGAGTGCCACGCAGCTCTGGCACAGAACAGAAGGCAAGCAGCAGCTCCAAGATCTGTGGGAAGTGAATGAGAGTTCAAATGCTTTTAAATCAACTACTTACACAGAAGTTGCAAACTCACAAGTCTGAAGTTTTAGTCAACTGCCTTTAGCCCTTGAAAGTTTTTGAAGAATAGCTTTCTTTCCTTAAAGCTAAGTCAGCAGCAGAAACAGCACATTAGACTGGTGAAGGCTTGTGAAAGCAGAGTATGACTTTCCTTTCTGTTTTAAAATGCATGGATAGTGAGCTCATAATGAGTGTCCACATAGTTCCACTGCTTATGAAGAAAGCTATGGAAAGAAAACAGATTGAGACACAAAAAGATGCACATGTGCATACTCAGAGACAAGGAGGAAAGCAGCCTGGAAAGTTCCTTGACAGTATGTTTTTCTAAAAATCAACAACCAACAAAATAATATGCACAGAAACCGTAGCATTTACCAAGATGCGAAACACATTCATAAAAAAGCTTAATATTTCTTTCACAGATGTGTTTACCCCACATATTTTCATAATATTTCATACTTTAGCCTTCAGTAACAGCCAGTTTCGTTCATGGAAGGTGGTAGAAAAAGCTGAATGCAACATTTAACTGCTTAACCAAATGTGGCATCAATTTGTTCAAATAATGAGAACTTAAGCCTTTAAAATGAGCATAACCATTCCCTGATCATCAATTCCAAGTTTGAGTAGCATCAATTCAAGCTTTAGCCAGTGAAGTACAGTACACACTGCATTTCTCCCAAAATGTCTTCTCAGCCAAAGCACAAAAGGGGCTTATGTTGGCTTTTTGTCTTCATGTCTGTTACCTGAACAGACACACACAAATCAGGAAAATAACCCAACTGTTATAAATTCAATCTGACAGGTTTTTGAACAGCTAGAAAAATATAAACTAGGTGAATACCATAGGTCACTTAGGAGTCTTGACATTAAAGGATTTCATTAATGATTGTCCTACCTACAGGGAACTTACTTGTGACTACAGAAATAAAATTAGAAGTTGAACCCTCTTAGCCTTAAATGGAAAAAGTATAAATACCTTAGCTGATGAATCAGGATCCTTTCCATGAAGAAGATCTAATACTTGACCAAGGCATGAAGTAAAGTGCTCATATCTACAGTACACATAGAAAATGGAAAAAAACCCAACAACTAAACTGGAATTTCAACAGTCATTTATATCAAGTGATAAATACAAGTGTCCTATTTTCCTTCTTATCCTCAAACACTTCAAGTACTGTGATAGTTTTGATAATTTCTATTTAAAATAGACTATGCTTTAAAAATATTCCAAGACTGAAAGCAAATTCCTTAAAATGAGCCAAGATATTCAAGCTATTTTTACTGCTAGATTTAGCTTGAAATTCAGCAACTAAATTCTGCTAGCTGAATTTGCATAACCAGTAGTCAAACTCCCCACAGAGCTACTCTGTGACACCCTCCAGTAAAACTATTACAACTTTAACCATACTATTCCACTTCAAAGACAATATAGGACTGTAAAAGGCAAGATGGTTACTCCTTGACTGACTCCTAATACTGCCCAAATTCCTGAACACCATTAAAGTAACCATCATAAACCAAAACCAATCAAGCAAGATAAACAAATACCACATAAAAAAACCAAAACCAACCAAAAATCCAACAGATTTAGATTCACATTTGTGTGAAGCTAGATACTTAATCCTTTAGTTGCAGCTGCAGCAGTTAATAACTAGTAACATCCAAAAAGCTCCCAGGGATTTTTTTTTCCAATGTATGGTTTAGAATACAAGTAGCATAAAGCAAAGGAACTAAAGAACAGCTTAGGAAAAATATCCTGCACTTTTAGCAGGTGAAGCCATACCTGGTAAGGTAATCTGCAATTTTGGGGTTCTTCAAAAGATCCATGAGTAGATCAACAGAGTATTTTCTTGTTAGGGTACCATCTCCATTTACAACAATATTGAATATTAACTGAAATGTCTGATGGATATTTCGAGCATGAAAGAGCTGAAAAGAAGAAAGTGATATATGGGCACACACTTTGCTGGGGCTCTTGCTTAGTCATATCAGCTGGAATTATAATTTTATTTGGCCAGTGTCGCTATTAATTTTATCCACAATGTGAGAACAGAAAAGACATTAAAGCTTCACTTACTTTGTCTCCTACTTCTTCATTTAAAGTAAGGCTGGATAACAGGGAAAGTGCAAAGACAACCATAGTCAAGCTACTATGGGCCAGGAAGCTTATTAAGGTACGAAAGAAACTCTTCACATTATTCTGGAATAAAAGAAACAAATAAAATTTATAATGCCTATAAAAGCACCAAACTGACAGATTGTACATATTTATAAATAAGCCATAAAAATCATGAATGATGTAAAAAATTATTAGAATGATAATAGTTCTCCAGGAAACTATTTTCATGTTCTACTGCACAATACTGGTGGTGACTTCAATGTCTAAATTCTCTCCTGAACATGTATAAGAACACCCAGGAATAAATTCCAACTTAGTAAAATACCTCTCATATTTCTTTAAGTTATGAAATAGAAAATAACTACTGAAAATTGACCCCTATCCCTTCTTTGCTCAGTGATCACATCTGATAGAAATTCCTCCTTTTCTCTCTCCTTCTCTTCAACAGCAACAGTACAACTGCCATATAAAAGAATTGGCATTTCTGAATTAAAAAATAAGTTGAGCTTGCAGTGATTTATAAAGAGACAGGACCAGAGTAGCTCAGAAATGGAAGTGCATTTGAGGATTCAAGGGACATCAAGATCAGTGGTATTTTCTTGATTTATCTTTTACAAAGCAAATCTCTTTCTTGGTAGTGCAGCTTCCCAAAAACTCAACTTTATATGCTTTTACCTGCAAGCCAGAGAATCCCACCACAACAATGAAACTCTTACCAAAGACTTGATCTGAGTTTGAACAGATAAATTGTGACGACAGAGATTTGCCAGGAGTCCTAAACATGGAATTGTTAACTCGTCTTCACCTGCTTGACTTAAAAGAAAAGTCCAGAAGTTTAAACCAAGCTGTTTTTATTAAAGCATTCAGAATTTTATGACAAGAAATTGTAAGCCAGGGGAAAGGGGCAGGGTGGTTGGCAGACTTTGTATTTTGGTTTAGGTTGTTAGTTGTGGTTTGTTTTTAAATTAGACATCGTTCCACTGAGCAAAGCAAAATTCACTCTGTGAATTGTGGTCAGTTTTTAATGGAGTATATCTGGAAAAAATCAGTTTTTAATGGAGTATATCTGAAAAAAATCCTGCATCACAAATGTCTGCTATCAAAGGTAATTTATTGTAGGTGTTTTTGACAGTCATTAAACCTTACACTCACACCAAATTTCTATTAAGCTAACAAGTTTACTCCTAATGACAGGCATGAAATTTCCCTTGGCTTTTCTCTACTAGCTCTTTGTTCCCAGGGGTGTGAGGCTGGGCTAAAAGGCCATTTAATATCCAATCACCCTTGGTCCCACATTCACTGCAATTTACAATCTGTAAGGTGGTTTTCAAAGACAAATCTCAGTTAAATACAGAGGAAAAACTTCACAGCTCACACTGGAGAGTTCAATGTGCTAAAGGCCTTCAAAAAGTTTAGAAATTTAACTAGATATTGCCCATAAGAAAAAACAACTGAGTACACACTTACATATGATGTATTAGAAATGAAATTAATTCATCAATGTTGGCACCAGCACAGAAGACTGGAACATTGTAGGTTAGCCTCTGCAGCAACTGAATACTCTGAGGAAATAAAAAGCTATTCACATGTCTTTTCTATAGAAGAATATTATAAGTTTACTGAAAGAACAAACAAGACAGCACAACTAAATTAAATGTTCAAGCTCTGTAGTGTTAGCATAATGACACAAGCTGTTGCAAGCACATTGAGTAGTGTCCTACCACACTGACTTACTTATTAAAAGCCCAAACAGATTAATAAGGCTTCATTTTGGAGTTGCCTTTTTAGCCCCTCCAATTTTCCTCTTTGCCTCATCAGCAAGTTCTCCATTCTGTCACTGAGAAAGGGTCTTTGTCCCACTGAAAGATCTGGAAGTGTCACCAAAATCCAAACAGAATTTTGTAGCCTCTTGCAGTATGTTTATAGGAAAACAAGTTTGCTGTGAAGACTGACACCAGATCTCATGGTAGCAAAGTCCACCACACAGCATTATTTTGGCACACAACAGTTAATATACTCAAACATGACAAAAAACACAACAGAGGGTAGCAGCTGAAACTAAATCTCACCATTTAAATATCTGATACAAGAGCTTAAAGGTCTTGTTATTAGATCTATTTGGTGAGCACTGAAATCTCTCCTACTGACTGGCAAGTCACTCAGATTCCCCAGTCTTCTGGTACTCCAAGTGCTTTGAGAAATTGCAAACAAAGCATGAGAAAAGTGTTCTTTACTAGATGCTTGACTCCTTTTCTACAGACAACAGAACTACTAGCAAATTCATTTTCTGCTTTCACTCACCAAAAGCACCAAACAACCAAAACAAAACCAAACCAGAAAAAAAACCAAACAACGAATCAACAAAAAAAACAATGCAAGAACACACACACAAAAAAACCCCAAACAACACACACCAACAATAAAAAAAACCCAAACAAGCACAAAAAGCCCCAACAAACTTACAGGTAGCCATCAAGTACTTGCTGAAAACTTATAGGCATGAATGAGAAAGCCTGTGCATATTTAAAAAAAACCCCAAAACAAACAACTCCACTTTTAAATACACAAAGAACAAGTAAAAATGGTGAAATCAGACTGGGAGATGTTACATGCTCACTTAAAAAAAAAAATCAGTAATGTCAGCACTGGGCTCCTAAATGTAAACTTCAGTTAGCCCAGTGCCCTTGGATCACTCTTAGATAGCACTGAGAAGAGATAAGGAGCCAAACATGTCCTGGAAAAACCTTCTATGAAAACTGACAGCCACTGCTTTCCCTTCACTCCTTCACAATTACCTAAGTATTGATTAGATAAAAATCTCCAGGCTTGTTACGAACATCAGGAGAAAAAACCTAAATTTCAAAACCATTTTCTAGTTGGTTGGTGGTTGTTTTTTGTGTTTGGGTTTCTTCTGATTGTTTTGATTTGCCTTTTTTTTTGTGTGTGCAAGTTGTTTGGGTTTTTTTTTTTCAGCAGGTAAGAAGCACAAGCAAGATTAGAGAATACAAAGAATTCTACAGTCTTAAAATTGACATACTAGCCTCACACATGAAATAAAATACACAGCTAAATCAATTTTCCCTAAACAGGTCATTTCAGGCAGAACCTTTAAAGAGTTCTGTGCATACAGTATAATGTATATTACTTAACAGTGGCCAAATATTATCAAGCATTAGTTCCTGTTACCTGTAACAAGACTGGGTCACTAAGATTAGCAGAACTTCGATGAACCACTCCTGCCAACACACTGGTCAGGCTGTAGGTATCCTGAAGAGCTTCTCTAGTCTCATTGTCTAAAGCTGGAATTCAAGAATGATTAACACAAAAACTTTAACAGCAAAACCAACTGCTGGATTAGCTACTGATCTAAGCAGAAGCTGAAGTGTACAGTTAACTGGAACACTAATATTTAAGATATATATTCCCACTGGGATGGCCTACCTCTTACCTACAAAGTTGTGGTTCTGTTTGAGATCTTTGAAGTTTAAGTGCAGGTTTCAAGCTTAAAAAAATAAATAAATGATCTCAGTTTCTTGCTTCATATTATGGTGGGCAACTAAGACTAAAACAGCTTGATAGGGTTTATGAGGGAATAGTTAAACTGAAGAGGCAGTTCTGCTTAGGCAGTGCTGGAAAAGATGACATGTAAAGCAACAGATCAGGTGGAGTAGGATTACTTATTAATTTTTTCCCGATCCAACAGTTTGGAAAAGAAAGAACCCCAGCAACATATAAAATTTCATAGACCAAAGATGCTAAAACCTTCAAGAAGATAAACAAGAGATCATCATAAAGAATTCAAATCTTGAATAACTACTCATACATGGTGAGACACCAAGTTGTGAAGACATCATTTTTCCCCTGTAGATGGAACCTACATATGTAGGTGATAAACACACAGCTCCAAAAAAAAAAAAAAAAAGGAAAAAAAAAAAAAAAAAGATAGAAGAAACAAGAGGCAGTGGAATCTCTTTTGTAACTGGCAAACTTGATGCCCACAGGCCCAGGCCATTAGAGAAACCCAAACTGCTGCCCAGCAAACACTGCAATGGGAGAGGTAAGCAGACAGTTGTTGCTGTAACAGCTTTTCCCTATCTTTGCATCCTCTAGGCAGATTTCTTCACATCATTAAATAAAGGCAGTCTATTTGAGCTAAAAAAAAATAATAAAGGACAAGAGAATAATTCTTCACCCTACTCAGTGAGGAAACCAGTTCTAACAGACATGACCATTGTCATTTCACAGTGATGACTTCAAATCTGCTGCTTTTGGTGTTTATCTGAACTTGTTCATACATTCAGGTGGCTCAGCCCAGCACTCCACTACAATGAACACCACTTCATCTTTCATATCTTATTCTTTTTCCAAGAAGTCTCATGACCCAGAATCAGCACCTGTCTTGTCTTCACTGTCCCAGAACACATAAAAAGTACAGATGCAAACCTTACCTAACTGTGACAATAAAGTAACCACAGACAATGTTAGAGATGGGTTGATATTTGTGTCCTCAAGGAGCTCTACTAAGCAACTGAGACATTCACTTGGTAGAATCTGATTTGAAGCAAATAATCGTGTAAGCTTCAGTCCAGAGATAACCTGAAGAGGGAGAAAACCAACCTTAATTACTGAGTTACTACAAAGTATTGTTATACAAAGTAAAAGCATAGAGTTGTATTAACTGGATTATGCCCTATTTGGCAAACTGAGAATGTAATGCCATTCTAACAGAACATCCATATTGATATCTGCTGCCTGGAAAAAAAACCAAAACGATTTAGTTTCTTTCCTGTGGATATGTTCCCTTTATTCTTGAAAAGCACCAAGTTCACATTGAGATAATTTAGAACATATTTGGGCTACTTTTGTTTGTTAGCTGACAACATTTATAGTAACACCATTCTTTTTAATCTTAAAGCTATAGCAGAGCTATAGCAGAGCAATACTTTACATTTCTTACACATTGAAAAGAATGAATACCAGGTTATTCTTCCTACTTATGTTTTAGCTTAGATAAAAGACAGGGTTTATTTATTTTAAAGAACAATTAAGCAGATTGATCAATGCAAACATTCAGTAATTAGCCTTTAGCTCAGTCCAACAAGCTGCTTTCTAGAGATGTGGACAGGAACCCAAAGTTGTCATTCAGCAAGAGGGATAAATAAGCAGCAAGTAGTGTTGCTTTGAGTTATACTTCAGTTATATAACCAAGCAACATAATGCTGTTTTTGCATATGCCCTATATACCTCTTAACAAAAGCTAAGCTAACTCTAATACTAACCAGTACAACTATTACCAACTCTAATATTGATGTTTTAGCAAATCAAAATATTTATTGTAAAAAATAAGTAAACAAAAAAAACCAAACATAAGGCACAGCATAGATGGTTAGAGTCTATATAGCTACAAACATAGTCCACACATCTGTAGTGCCCACAAACACCATAAACATCTATAAAGGACTATAAAGGACTTCAGTCCGGAGATACGGCTAAACACAGCCATTGTTTTTCTGGCTTGAAGCGTCCTTCGGCCTCCAGCTTCCCTGGCAACCGATCACCGGGCGAGTTTCCCCGGCTCTGGCCGCTGACCCAGGGGAGGCCGCGGG